>PVKP010000951.1:0-125051 GCA_004027715.1 Plecturocebus donacophilus | reverse complement strand
CAAGGACCATCTGCAGCCAACAACAGCCACAGAGCCAAGTCCTAGGCTGAGAACATAACACCCTGAAGGTTCTCCTAGGCTGAAGAAAAGATTGCCAAGCCACGGCTTCCATTTGAAATTATAATTAAGTTAGATAAGGTAATCATAGATGAGAAATAATAGTTCCATCTTATATGCAATTTGGTGGAGCTGTTCATAACTTGGGGAAGCTTGTAAAATACATTCTTGGTTGACATATTGTTCTTATTGATAAAATGAACTTATTTTATACCTGCAATATTGTTACAAATCCTACTTACGATTTTTTTCTCTCTCTTTTCTTTTTTTTTAAATTATTATTATTATTATTTTGAGATGGAGTCTCACTCTGTCACCCAGGCTGAAGTTCAGTGGCGAGATCTTGGCTCACTGCAATCTCCACCTCCCGGGTTCAAGCAATTTTCATGCTTCAACCTCCAGAGAAGCTGCTGGGATTACAGTCATGTGCCACTGTAATATTCGTATATTTGTAGTAGAGACAGGGTTCACCATGTTGGCCATGCTGGTCTCAAATTCCTGACCTCAGGTGATCCGCCCATCTCGGCCTCCCAAAGTGCTGGGATTACAAGCATGAGCCACCATGCCGGGCCCTGCTTACCATTTTCAAAGACAAAAAATAAGTTTACACATTATGATCAACCCATTTGGATAACAATTTAATCATCATTACTCCAGTTATTATTAAATAAATATTCAAACATTTAATCTGAACCTCAACTATACACAAAAACCAAATAATGGCCACTGTCAAAGACTTCAGAAGATCTTATGAATCATTTTTCTTCTGAAGTAGAAAAATATACACAATTCTCCATGTCTCTTCTTGTAAATATGGTCTCATAAAACAGTTTGGTTTGCTGATATGTAATTCAATCGTAAGCACTAAGCACAGCTAAGTATATTAAAATTTCTTATTCAATGTCAGAAAAAAATACAGATCAGGAAGATGCTACAAGAAGAGCAAGATTGCTCTTTTATTTCATTTTTTAAAAAGTTTGAATCATTTGACCCTATAAAAGAGTAAAATCAGAATCTTACCCATCTGTAAAGTATAGCCTGCAACAGGGTGAAGGTGCTGGATGTGTAAGCAGACCTGAGGACAGAAAAAAGGAAAATCACCTTCTTTCATCAAGGCAAACTGAGCAACTTTAGCCTGGTGGAGAAGCACATGATCTCAAGGTTCAACCTGCCTGACTGGGTGACTGATTTCCCCACATAGTAGTTGTGACTTCTTAGGGTTATTTGAAGGTTAAGTAAGAACTGTGTATAAACCATTAAGCACAATCCCTGTTTGCCAGGATTTACAATATGGTGCTCCCCATTTTCCAGCCTCTCAAACATAATATCCCTTAACAAAAAATTTATTAATCCACAGTCATGAGGTCCATTGAGAAGCCAATGTGACGAAGGGAAGCCTCAGTTAACAATTTTGTGGTTTAAAACATCCATGGAGAGACCACAGTAAGGAAATTTGGCCACTGACTAGGAATACTTGATAGTTATCCCCTTTATGAGCCAACAAATATTTAGTGCATACCAAGTTTATAGCAGCTCACTGCTGTCTGTAGAGGGTACAAGGAGTCATGACTCCTGATTTCTAAGAAATATTCTCGGAAAGATAAAGCATTAAAAAAAATCGTGATTCAAACTTTGTATGCCAGTTGCTAGAGGTATATGTCTATGAAAGTTTCAAAGAAGGTGAGATTTCATTCAACAAAGCCAGTAGGAACAGCTTCAAAGAGAGACAGAACTGAGCTGGGCTAGGCTTCCCGATGAAGGAATTCAGGCCTCTCCCAGGGCCCCACCCGCCCACTCTGGGTTTGGCTGCTACCTCTCTGACCTCGTCCAGAATCATAATGCCTGAACTCACTCTACTCCTCCTCTATGTCCTTCTTTCTGTGTCTTCAATCTACCAAGTGTGCTCTGCCTCACAACCTCTATGCTTGCTCTCACTCTTCCTGGAATGTTTTGCCCCACATTCTTTAAATGAGTAGCTCCTTTTAATTAGACCTCAGGCTAAATGTCTGCTCAATTTTCTCTTCTCTTTCACTAACAGTTGTCTTTCTCTGCTTTCCCATAGTATCTACTCATCATGAAACTGTCCAGCATGTGGTTGGATTTGGTTTGAGGTCATTCCAGTGGCTTGACGCAGTCCTCGCTCCATTCACAAATTGACATAGTCTCCATGTTTCTTGGCTTCAGTTCTCAAAATAGGCTTTCTGTTTGACATCAGACCAGGTGTGCTTCTCTGGCCTGGTTGTCTGAGGTCATGAGGTTGCGGTTATAGTTTAATAGATTCTAAAAGACCCTATATGGAGGGAAAGTGATTAATCTTGCTCAATATACTCTTGTCTACTGTGGTATTTTCCTGACACCATTGTTATTTTATTAATTCTATTAGCTTTAAGTTTTTTCCTTTACATTTCCAAATATTCAAATGCATTATCTAAAATAAGAATAATTTTGTTTTCTTTATGCCTCAGTTTCTCAATTAACAAATTTGAGGATAAAGTATAATACAAATAGATAATACAAATAAATGATAAAACAAATAAATAGATTTGTTGTGATGTTTAAATGAGTTAACGCCTATAAAGTACTTAGGATGGCATTTAGCACAGAGCAAACACTCAGCAAATATTGCCAATTGTTATTACCATTATTATTCATTTTCATGGCAGAGTCCTTTGTAGACTTTTAAATTTGGAGTAAGGTGTGAGAGATTGGTGTAGCAGGTATATCAGGTAAGAGAAGTTATCCAAAATATGAAAATATAAGGCATGATAACATTTTTAAATGTTAAATAATAAAATTATCAGCAAGTACATTTGTTAGATACACTGAAAAAAATATTAAACTTAAAGCTGATTTCACATGTTTCCACAGCAGTATTTCTAAAAAAAATATTTACTTCATTTTTCTACCTACTTTTGACCACTGGAGTCAATACTCTCTAAACACCTATTATATTCCTGACATTCATCCATCTGATTGGGTTCCCCCTAGAAGAGCACTCTGATGGGGCATTGTGCTGACCCCTGATGGTCAGGTAATAAGAGCATGACATAAACTTTTATGTGGAGACTTAGGGGCTAATTGTTGCAGCATTACTATGCCTCAGCTGACTGATAGAACATGAAGGAAAAACCAACATTCTTACCTGTAAGTACATATTCTAAATTCTCTGAATCCAAAGGGAAGTGAGAGATTCTCTAATCAAACTAGTAGGTTGTAATGTCTCTAGAGAAGGAAAAACAAGAAATATTTAAGTAACTATAGGCATAAGATTTCAGCAATAGTTCTCAAAATTATCCTAATGCCCTATATCTAGAAAAATCAGTCATTTATATATTGAAATGAAATTCATACTGCTATATGCACACACAGCTAAAACCCATACTGCTATATGCACACACGTACACAAAAGACACCAAATCTACTGTATGTTTATTAAAAAAAAAAAGACTGTTGTATTGGTCAGAGGGTTCTTCAGAGAAACAGAACCAATAGGGTGTGTGTGTGTGTGTGTGTGTGTGTGTGTGCACGTGCATAATAAAAGAGATTTATTAAAAGCAATTGACTCACATGATTATGGGGGCTGGCAAGTCCAAATCTGCAGTGTGTGACAGCAGACTGGAGACCCAGGAGAGACAATGCTGCAGATGAAGTTCAAAGACAGTCTGCTGGAGAATTTCCTCTTGCTTGGGAAGGCAGGCCTTTGTTCTATTCTGGCCTTCAACTGGTTATATGAGGCCCATGCACATTATGAAGGGCAATCTGGTTTGTCCAGAGTTCACCAACTTTAATATTAATTTCACCCAAAAACATCTTCCAGGCTGACACATAAAATTATTACAACCCTTGATGCCATATCCTTCAATAAGCAACTAGAAATGAATGGTAGATTGGAAAAAAAAAATGTGTATAAGAGATCAGATTAAATCAAGAAGCATCAAAAACATAAATAAATAAATTATTTCAACATAACTTTCACAACATTTATCACCAATTGACTTCAACATTTTAGAGTTTATGAAAGAAAAAAAGAAGTTTTGAAACAAACTTTATTAATTACATTTGAAATAGACTTTATTAGTTACATTTAGTGATATTCCTGGATGTTTTTCTGTTTATTTATTTAATAATGCTTACTGTTTAACTCAATCTGTTAAGGAAATCTCAAATTTTCAAATCTCTTTCATTACAAGTAGTGCTCACTTTGTATGGTACTGTGTTAACTGAAACTGAGTATATCAGAATTGTGCAAAGCAAGGACACAGCTTCAATATGCACAGGTTTCAGTTAACATGATACCATAAATAACGAAGACTGCCTGTACGTATTTGACTGTGACAGCCACAAATAGAAACTGACACAGGTATATGTATTAGCAGCTCCAATACCACAAAGCGCATCATTGTCAATGATGTGCATTTCCAAAATTGTAAATCACTCTTGATAAATTTCATAACAAAACAAACAATCCATTTTTAGTTTTTATAGTGTTCGCATTCCTAAAAAAAAAAGGTATGCATTAAATGTTCAAAAATTACTTTATATGTGTATCCCTAGCTCCCTGTCTGCTAAATGTCAGAAGACACCTCTGCATACTGTGAAACATAAAAATCAACCCTCGCCAAATTTTCAAAATGCTTCTAATAAAGAATGCCCGCCAACAAAATCACCACTTACAGCTTTAAGAACGTATCATAAAAACTACCCACTTAAAGTCCTAATACATATTAGACTATACTAAATTTTAGAAGACATTTTTCTTATATGTATAATGACTGGACAAAGCAAGTATCTTAAAGTTAAGGGATCTCTGACCTATAACATTTAGATTAAAATTGCTCATAAAATCTTGGTCCATTAGCAATTCAGACAGAGAGAAAGGCTACCTTTGTTCCTTACATATAGTGAATGTTCAATAAACTTAATTGAAATTCAAGACGGGAAAACCTGGTTTTGATTTAAAAAATTATTGGGGTAATTGGTATGGTAATTCCTAAACTGACTTCAGTAAAGGGGAAAATAATTCACTCAAAAACCAGATTTTCTTTAGTTTCTTTTGTTTACTGTTAGTTTTCTCATTGCTGCTTTACATCAAAACCAATAACTCCTGCAAACCCTATTCTCAAGGTAATAAGGAGAATCATAGGAGAAGCTATTGCCTTAATATAAACCAACCCAAGGACAGATTGAAGGTAAAAATCTTGCCTTTGAAATCACGCATTAAATGCACTATGTGATTCACCTCATGCCAATAGATGCTTTGTTATTGCTTTGTTTTGTTTATTCAGAAATTTTATGTGCAAACTAAATTTCCATTATACATGGCCAAAAGAGTATAATTGTTATCTATGTAAATGTTTATGGTAACATACTAAAATAGCATTTTACTACTTCAGTTATGCTTCTGATAATATCATTTCATTTTGGATCATTCAAAGACAGTTGGGTTCTTGATTATAAGACACACTGTCTCTATTTATAGAAAAATAAAATAAAATAAACAAATATGCTTCTAAAGAATTGTTTATCACTTGATAATTACAGAGCCCTTGAAGCTATTCTCTATATTTCAAGAACTCTTATTTTTTTCCTCAGGATAAAGCAGTTCTTTGTTTCAATTTATTTTCCTCTTAAATACCTCCTGCTATTCAAGCAATAATTCCTTCCAAATCAATTGGTAGCAGCAGTTAATGACTGGTTGGTTAATTAATAGCTCAAAGCAAAGCTGAGGGTGTTCCCTGTTCTAACAAACCACCAGAGTCTAACTGGGGTATTATTGTTACTATACCCTCTAATCAGTGGCTTCTCACAGCATCATGGCCACATATTACTTTATTTTCACTAAACAGGATGAGTTGAAATGGAAATAGGTGACAGCATTATGAAATCAATTACCATAATATATATATTCTAAAATTATGTGCATGTCCAGGTTGATTCTTATTTCATAGGATGTGCCAGAAGGCAGCGGTGTGAAATGTCAGCTTGTGCTGGTTAGTAAGCTCATTTAACTGCAGCAGTTTCTCTTCCACCCTTGAGGGCTCCAAGCCTGATGTATCTGCAAAAACCTCATGGCATTTCAAATGTTTTCTGTTCCAAAATTGTTGCACTGCAGTCACTGACAGCAAAAGGAAAGAAACTAAGCTGCACATTTTCTGCCTGATAAACATATGATTTACTTAACAACACCAGATATGCCTTCTGTATAGTTAACAGAGACAACATGTGCTTAATAATTACTGCAAGAACCTAAACATCAAGAGTCCCCAAATTCTATTCCTAACACCTCCTGCCTTGTTCTGTGTGACCACAGGGAAGTAATTCAGCAACTTTGTGCTTTGTTACTAAGAATTCTAACAATTCATCAAAATGTTTTAAAAAGGCAGCTATTCCAAAAACAAGCCTAGCGATGCTATAATGCCCTAGAGTTTTGTCTTTATTAGAAATATATTGGCAAATGTGTTGCATGGAAATAAATGTCAGGCATATATTTTGTGATTTACTAAAGTAATGCTTTCATTACTATATCATCCTTTCATTACTATATCATCCTTTCAACTATCAACTCCTTGAGACGGTATTGAAACAGAAAATCTTCCCTAATTCCCCTCGCAGGGCGTGCAATGTGGGTGTGGCTCACTTCTTTGGTGCCTTGCTGCTCAAACCTTGGGAGAGCATACAGACCGGCACGCTTTGGGGCTCCAACCCCAGTGTCTAGGGGTGAACATTTACAGCTCCTGAAGCCCCAGTGGGCATGTGTTACAGGAAGCTCTTTTAGTTTAGCTTTTTGTAGGCGACTTGTGTTAGACACCTCAATTAGACCTCCTGGCTTATAGCAAGAGGGCTTTCTGTATCCCGGGATTCTTGCCTTGGTGTACGGTAAGAATTGGATCACATCTGGGCTTGGAGAATGAGTGGAAGGTTTCATTGAGTGAAGGTAGCTCTCAGCAAATGGGAGAGCCAGAAGGGGAGGAAGTGGGAACATGGTTTTTCCCTGGAGACCAGGCTCTCCTCCAGCCAACGGTGCCAAACTCCCTGTCGTTCTGCTGCTCGATGGCCTGCCTTCCTGCCTTCCTCCTGAAGTCTGTTGATGTGCTCTTCTGCTGGCGTGCTCCCCTCGACATCCTCTCAACATCCAGCCACTTGTGTGTTCTTCTGCCGATGTGCTCCTCTTGACGTTCAGCCACTTGTGTCTCTGCCCTCTAGGGTCTCAGGGTTTTTTTTAGGCACAGGATGAGGGCATTGTGGCCCTGGGTGGTCTTGGAAAATGCAACATTTGGGCACAAGGCAGGAGTGCCTGTCCTCACATAGATCCATGAGCACAGGCCGAGGGGGTGAAACCCTAGCCACGTACCCACCTTTCTCTACTCAGCGCTTCCCTGCCCTCTCCCATATCAGTATTGGCAAGATAGCTCTGATTATACCGTTTATTCCTCTGTGTACTTAAAAACTGTTGAGATATCAAGGGTAAATAATGTGTGGAGTTAGGGTATAAACATTAGTTAATATTCTTGCTTCTGTATTTCAATGTAATAAACTATTGCCAGATGAAAGTTGAGATATCACCGTGGAATAATAAGTCTCAAATTCCAATTCAAGAATTTGCTGGCAGCACAGTGTCATAGGCTTTCAGAGTTGATAGTGGAAGAGAAAAGTTGCTGGAGCTAGAAACAGGAATGAAACCTATGGACTATTCCTGGATACAGAAGACTCTGAAGGGGAAAACAGATGGAAGATACATAATCACTGAAGGAAAAAAAAAAAAAGACCACAATAAAGATTTTGTCAAATGTGTAGCAAGTAAAGGTCACATTCATGTCAATTCATGTCATATACTCTCTCTCGTGAGAATCACAAATAATGCTTTTAGCTGAGTCACAAAGTAAGTAAAACCCAAAGCTCGTGTGCCCTATTCTCTGACATTGTTTCAAACTTAGTTAGCAGGCTGTTGCCCAGATTTTTGTTAAAGGTTATTCATTGATTCTCTAGTCCATGTATATTTTATTTTTACAATTTCTAAAATTTCATTCTTCACTGAAACTGCCTCAAATTGCCAGAATAAGCAAAACATGTCCATTAAGATAATAAATGTCCAACAAGCTTCCTGTCTGCAGAGATGATTAATGACTTAAAAGGTTAAAATATCCCCAGAAATGACTTTTTAGGGTTATTTTATCCATAAGTTTCCAAGTGGATTACCCTCCCATGAGTCTACCTGTAATGGTATAAGCTCTGAAATATAATGTTTCTAAAAGAAATGTCATAGATATTCTTTACTTTGCATCCATTTGAACAGCATTTTCAGATTTAGGGAGAACAGATTTATTTAAATTTTGATAGGTGTTTATTTTAACTTTATTATTAATACTACCATTATATTAATGGACAAAAATAAATTCTGCTTGCTGAGTATCTAAGCTACTCTAAGTGCTGGACCTTATTTTATTTAACCCTATAATAAATCTGTCTGGTTAATGTTTTTAAATACATTTTGCTGTGCATACCAAAGATATTAAGGTGCAGAAATGTTAAGTGTTTTGGCCAAGGTCAGCCAGCTAGCAGGGAGCAAAGCCAGGATTCAAACACAAGTCTGCCTGACTCCAACACTGTTATATCCAATAAGCTGCACTGACCTTTGAATCTCACATCAATCTCTAAATCAGAGTGTGTTACATCTGATGATGACACAATCATTCTTTTTTGCCTTTCAAGTTCCATTCGTGTACAATATTTGCTTTACGTTTTCCTAATTTTAGGACAAATCATAGACATATCTGGAGCAGAAGTCATAGGGAATGCAGGGGCATTCTTGCCTTCTGCAGTCTTTTTCAGTTAAGAATCACATGGCTGACCCTGAAATAGAATTCCCCACATTAAAGCTCATTTTGATGGCTCAATGGAAAACTATGGCCAAACAAACCAGCAGTTACCAAGACATGGACCCAAGTGCCATAAGAGGACTCAGGGTTTACTTTACTACGTTCATGAGTGCTCAGGGCTTGTTTCACTATATTCACTCAGCTTTATTGAGAATCAATCATGGGAAAGTATGCCTTATAGTGCCCTTCAGAAGAACTTGGTCTAGTAGCTCTGCTGAAGGAAGACTGAACAGTTCACCTGAGGAATTCACAGATGAACATAATGCAATAATGTGAGAACCAACAGCAACCTATGGGACTTCTAAATGATCTTGGCAATAATTATAGCTGTGGGTCTTGAATCAGCAATAATACTTCTATTTTTTTCAAAGTAAGGGGAACAAAAACCGTTTACATGTTCTACTTGTATCAAATGCAGATATTTTTCTTTTGTAAATACAGCTTTTCTTTCATGTCAACAACCTAGATATCTCTGCTTTTATTTTCACATGTAAGTCTGTCACAGCTACTACCTGCGATGGATTAAAGAGCTAAGCATACTCTATGACTCATGAGTTTAGGACCTCCTTCTGGTAGATCATGTAGCAACGTTTCAGTCGGTTGGGCTATGTTTACTTTATGTAAGAATACAAGGGAAATAAGCCATGCACAATAAATTTATTTCTCACACACAGATGAATCAATATATTTGCCTTTGAAACTACACTAAATATTCAAAATACTACAATTCAATACTACAATACAAAATACTACAATACAAAATACTACAATACAATAAAATAATTGAATTAAATATTCAAAATACTACAGCAGTGGAAACTAATGCAATAAAAATAATTTTCACACATTTTTTTGTGAAAATTGTTCTTTCAATTCCCTTTCTAAGTGTTTATAGTTTGTAGAAACTGTTTAATCACTAACAAATTGTATTTAGAGTAGTATATTTTCTATTTCTTCATATTATATCATGGGCAAATAATAATCCAAGAATGTGTTATTGAAAAGTAAAGGAAGCAACTTGAAGTTTGTTTACAAGTTTCCAATTTGCAAAAAGGAAATTTCAGGCTATGGCTCAGCTTCAGAAAGAAGTCAGGCCCACATTGAGGGGCCAAACTCATATTGCGAGGGGCTAATGATTGGAGTAGTGGATTGCTTGGCCTTAGTTTGAATCTTAGGGATAGTTTAAAGAGGAGACATAATTAAAGCAAGCCATCAACCGGGAGAAATATGCTTCTTGGCCAAGTCTACATTTACACGTTTACATTTGACTGCCCGTGAATGTGGATAGAAAATGGAGGAAGCAAAGCTCAGGGTAAATCATATCACAAACACTGGTAGAGACATCCAGTTCCATTCACTCAATTAGTTGAAGAAATAAAAGCCATCTTTTTTTTTTATGCATGAGCAGAGGAAAAAAGTCACTTTACCCTGTTTTTATGTGAATAGGAATCATAGATATTTAAGTTTGTCCTAGAACAAGCAAACAAACCAACAAAAAGGCAAATCTTCATGACTTCACCTTGTTAAACTGTTTTTCCTAAGGTGTGCCTTTTATAATGATGGTTGTCCAAAAATTATGCAGTCTTAGTCAACAGAATATACTCTGCAGAACTAAGAAAGAGTAGCATTCAAGAGTTCCACTTAATTTTTAATATGTCCAAGTTTTAAAACCATTTATTAAATAAAATATATCTTCCTACCTAGAAAAGCATCCATTTAAAACCACCCAAAAAACCATATTGGAATTTTGAATTCTCAGATGTCGGTTGCATTCTGGGAAGTCAACAGGATCTATGTCCTGAGCTGTGGAGCTTGTGGAAATTTATTTTCTAAATCTGCTCCAATTTTCCAACACGACTCCAAGAATATGAAGATCAAAACTTAACAGATCATGCTCTACTTTGGAAAGAAAAGAGGTGTATACATATTTTGGAAAGATATCTACCCAAAATAGTTTCAGCACTCAAAAGGGTAATTTTTATTTGTCTGTAAATGCACTTAGAAGAATAAGCTCATTCCTAAGTAAGCAGATAAATGTGAATTAACTGGACTTACCAAGAGTTGGGCTAATAGCAAATAATTCCTTGGCTTTTACATGTTATCTCATTGCCACATGAAAATATTGGTTACATTTTGTGGCACGCCCAGTCACAGCTTGGTGACTGTGACTTGGTGAGGCTAAGGGGCTTTTGTTTCTACAAGTAGCTTTCTTTATAGAAAATGTGAAACCCACGTTCTTTATTAATTTTTAAATATTTTCCATTGCCTTTATTTATTCTTTTTTTTTTTTTTTTTTGAAATGGAGTCTTGCTCTGTTGCCAGGCTAGAGTGCAGTGGTGTGATCTGGGCTCACTGCAACCACTGCTTCCTGGGGTCAAGTGATTCTCCTGCCTCAGCCTCCCCAGTAGCTATGACTGTAGGCACACACAAGAATGCCCACCTAATTTTTGTATTTTAATTAGAGACGGGGTTTTATGTTGGCCAGTATGGTCTCCATCTCTTGACCTCGTGATCTGCCCACATAGGCCTCCTAAAGTGCTGGGATTACAGGCCTGAGCCACAGCACTTGGCCAATTCATTTATTCTTTAATTCACTCTTTCATCACCTATTATTTACCAGGAACTCTTTCAGGTATGAGATCTGCGCAAATGAAAAAGATAAATTTTTGCCTTCAAAGGACTTATGATATTATTTGACCTACCCAGGATTAAATATTTACATTTGTAATACTTAAATGGTATGAAAATGTCTAAGCACTTTCTCAAGAAAAACTGAGTTACAATAGTTTGCAGAGATTTTATCAATGTGAAGCACAATTTGAAGAGTTCAGCTTTATATATGGGAAAGCAACATTCTCAAGCAGGCCAACAGCTTCAATTGGGTTAATACTATTACAAATTATTAAGCCTGCCTTCCTCTTATGAGTAACTAATTTGTATTGAGTGCTCACTATAAGCAATTCTAATTTTCAAGTTCATTATCTCATTTATTTTCTCATTAGAACTGCATAGGCTCAGAAGCTTCCATCCCTTCTCACAGGAAAGTATCATCTGAGACTAGCAGCTCTGGAAGAATCTCACAGCTCTTTAAATGCTAATTCCTGGCTAGAAAAAAAAAAGTTTAATTCTATGTTCTGTACAGTGTGTAACTCCATGATGGTGCTCAATAAATGTTAAATACCAATAATAACTATGATGGTAATCAGAATTTCTTTTCATATAAACTAGTTTGTCTCAACCTTGTTTTTACCCTATGTCCCCTAGTAATTGTCTGGCATTCTCCCTGCTGTTCTTGTCTTTTTAAATTATGTCCTACTGACATGACTCTTAAAGCAACTTGAAGCAAATGAAAGAAAGGCTTAATGCTTTCTACACAAAAGCAGCAGCAGTACACAGATGCCTAGCAGTCAGAAGAATAAACTCAAAGAAATGGGCAGGATCTTGCTTTCATTCCTCATAAATGGGAAAATGAAGGATGGGGGAGAGTGCGAGTACAAAGGAGGAAGGAAAGAGGAATTTCCTTGCATAGGTTTACTGATGAGAGGGCGAACACAATTTTCTTTGTTTTAATTTTATTGGGGAGAGTTGGTACATTATATAATTCACAACCATAACATAAGGCATTTGCTTAGGGTTGGGTAAGAATTAAGAAGATGTGCATATAAATGTCACTTGTTGACAGGAATTGAGCATCTATCTCACAGGAAACATATGTGTGGCCCAGTGAAGAAATAGAAAGCTCACCCCATGTCCATCCTTAGAGTTGCAGATTAGAAAATAAGACATTTTCAGAAACCTATGGCTGGTTGTAGGGCTTTCTCCATAGCACCCTGGGTTTCAAAAGACAGGTAGACTTAAGGATACTGAAGTAATGTGAACTGTCAAAGCACCATCGAGACCATCTTAACCTAATGGTTAGTAGCAATAGCTTTGGGACAGTATAGCCTACCATATGCACTACTTAGGTTACAACAGAGATGCTATAATTAAATATGAAAATAAGGAACATATATTGACAGCCTCTTATGTGCACTTTTGCTTGTGCTGCTTCATATGATCAGGTGGCCAACTCTGTAAGAAAGCATTCCCTTCATCATTTTCCAGTTGCAGAAACCATCTAATATAGAATTAACATTTCTAAAGCCATAAGTAGCCAAGCCAGGAGTTCTACTCGGGTCTCTTGGACTCCATATGCAGTGTCCCTCTTATTAACAAGTGCTAGTGAACAATTTGAGAAGAAAAGGAGACAAGGTTAAAAACTTGAATTTATATTATTTTGGCCTTGCTAGGAGTGAGATTTGCAATGGGTGTTCCTGAAGAAGTTGTGTGGTAGGGGTGAGAGGGAATGCTGGGCCTTGGTAGGAAGTAGGCAACTTATGTTTAATGCCTGCAAATGTTATCTTCTCCTTGGCCAACCATAATACAATTTCTGTAAAGTATCACTAAGGGGATGAGGTCAACAAAAATGAAGAGAGAAGTACAAAATTATCAGCATGAAGTGATCTAAAACACAGCTCAGGACCAGTTTTCAGTAGGGGAAGAGCATTCTCTGTAGAGCAACACTTCAATATGGAGTGGTCAAGCCATCTACCCTCATCTGACCTGAGGAATATCTGCATATCTGCTCTTTTTTTGTTGTTTAATTGCTGATCATTGATTAGGAGACACAACCATCTTCATCCACTTGGAAACTTACACTTTTACTCATCCTATCATCATTGTCTGAAATACCTCTTTCTTAAACATTTTTCCTGGTGAAATTATGGTTATCCTTCAAGTTGATCCTTCCCTAGTCTTCAATCTGCCAGCAAAATTAATCATTTCATTATTTTATTTATTCTCCATTATAAATAGATTCTTTATTAGATAATCTAACAGAGAGTTTGTAAAAACTATTTCCTTCACAATATTTTGAGCAATTGAAGATATTCAAATCATGTTTACATCCCGAGCTTTGGGCATTCTGCCTACCTACTACATAGCAGATATTCAAAGTAGAAATTTTAAAAAGTGAATAAAATTTCCATTGTAGTTAACTCTGGTTAAGTAGTCCTGGAGGCCCATTTATGAACAAAGGGCATGTGTTGGTCCAGCTGGAATGAATACTCTTTTATTTTACTATATTTTATTCTATTTCATTGGTTACTTCCTTGAGGATTGGTATTTAAATTTAAAAATGGTTTCATACCCAAAGGTCAAACATTGGGAAAAAATTATTTAGGACCTTGTAAACCATGGAAAGAAATCTCTGAACAAAGTTATATAGTCTTCTAAAGTCAGTATATAATGCTAAGCCCATTCATACATTCTTTAAACCAATATTTAATAAGTTTCAGTGTTGTACGTAAGGAAACTATCACTGCACAATTACAGTCCCTGCCTTCAGAAAGTTTATAATTCAGTGGGAAACATGAACATATTAAAACTTACAACAATAGTTATTAAATTACAAATGTAAAAATGTAATTGTTATAAGTTCTGTAGGAAACACATGGGTTGCCATCTAAGTATATGATAGGAGGAACTCATCTTCTCTGGTGAAAGGGGATCTTAATAAATAACATGAGACAAAATCATGGAAATAAATTAAGAAATTACTGCAGTAGTCGAGGAAAAAATAATGTTAACTCGGGCTACAGCTACGACAGTAAAGATGGGCAGTGTGGTGGGTACATGAGATACATATTTCAAAATCAGAATCTGTAAGACTTTGTAATTATATAGGGAAGAATGATGAAAGAAAGAGATAGCAATGCTGCCTCTCAGTGAATAATGATAACATTGACTAAGATAAAAAACTGTGAAAGGGGACAGTAGATGGAGGTGGAGTGTACAAGGGTGAGAAATTCAATTTGGGGCATGTTTACATTAAAACCTTCTAGCCATGGAGAGAAAAGAGTGTTTATATGAGTGATAAAAATGGAAATAAAATGATGTAAATAAGATTTTTATCAGCCTTTGAATAAACTTTTAAAACAATATTCTCTACTATTCTTGAGAAGACTGAGTCCAGTGGACTAATGTCATACAAGGCTTTCCCAAAATTTTGAATACCTCACGTATTTTAATAGGTTTCTATATTTTGAATTCCACCTCCTTAAGTTAAAATTTTAAGAAAAAGTCTTTCCCAGTCTCCTTTATAGATAGAGTGCAGACACGTTCCTTAAATTCCATCAGTCAGATGCATCTCTTGAGACTTTGATTTGGAACTGAGCTCCTGAGAGCAGGAAACCGGGGTCGATTTTTGTTGTGCGCTAGCATTGTTTTGAAGTCGATGGTGGCAGCAGCGACCAAATCAGGCCAGTTCAGAAATGAGTTTCTGTTATTGCTCCTGAATACTTACAGCCTGTTCTCCCAATGATCAGTGATTCTGCGAACCATGTAATGTTCCCTAGTAACTTCCATTCTGTTTAAAGAAGAAAAATTATTGCCTCAACTAAAACAATTCATCTGATTAATACGTAGAGTGGTGATTAATACACTATTTAACATATAGAAAAATATGTATTCTTCAAAACATAAAACTATCACACAGAGATGCTTTTAAGAAAATAATAATTTTAACTTAATAATTAAGTTCACAGAATTTAAAGGACCACCAAAAAAAGGAAATAAACTTCAAAAAACTGCAGGAAATAAATAGAGAAGTTAATCCTAATAAGTCTATTTATAGTTCGTGTCTAGGAGACAGGAAAGAAAAATGGAAAGTATATATGTATAATCCTAAGTTAACAGATGGAAAATTATTACATAACACAAACACTCACACTAGGTTTTCAAATTTTCAATTTATATCAAATCCAGGAAATGGCTGCTGTAGCAAAGCCAACATGTAAAATGTGTGAATGGAATTTGATATGTTGCAATTGATATGCATAAATTAACACATTTCCCAATAGGTGTACTTACCTAAAAACAAAAAATTGGCCTTGCACAAACTATAATTAAGAACAAAAAACATAAGAAGCTTTTGAAAATCTAAATGTTCTTATTCCATCTAATTCTTCCCAGCTACACACAATGCTCAGCCAGCCACCTGAAGTCTGCACAAAAATGACATGCCAGTCTAACAAAATCTTAGGAATTTTCACCAACCCAGCAAATGGTGTTGGAAATAATATTTTGCTGTCTTAAAATTAGATGCAGATTGTCTTCAGGAGAACTAACATTTATTTGTTGCAATCTACTTGTCCAATCTTGCGTTAGGCAATTTATTCACCGTATCTTAAAAAGGAAGAGATGAGGTTTAGAGAAAATTACTATCACATGACTAATAAAAGGAGAAAAATTTAGATTCAAAAACTGGATTTAAAGTTCTTCTGTCTCTATTGTATCCCACTATCTCTGTCAAGATGTGGAAGTGTCAAGTGGTAGTGTGTGGCTCCTGCTAGTTAATATACTTCTAACAAGTTCTCGCCCACCAAGAGTGCCCTCTTCCTCTGAAAACTGAGCAAGAAAAAGAGCCTTGTTCCATGGTTCATTTTTCCAGTTGTGGTTGGCCCCTCATGCTTTAGTCCTGCCAGGACTGAGCTTGTCTTTAGCTTTTGGTGATTGTTCTCAGAACGATCTCCTGAATCAATCTGAGTTCTCTACCTCACACTTGTAAGTATGTCCTTTCTGTATTTTTCGTGTATGTTTCCTATCTACTCCATTCAATCTAGATACACTTTAGGTACTGTCATAGGCATGAAGTTAGATTTTTCACTCTTGTCTATTTAAATTTTGGGGGGACAAGGAGAGTTCTTGACTTGACCTTGATGTTTTCCATTTACCTTCAACAATTTCCTTTCACTTGGACCAATTCTTCCAAAAGGCCAACACTATGGGGCTAGAATTCCTCTAATACTCTATTCTAGAATAGTAGGTATTGAACAACTTTGTGACTGTATGTATTCATACATATTTACATAGGTTGCAAGTAATATAATGTCTATTAAATGAAAGGATCCCCAATGTGATTGTGGCTTAATCAAGTGACATTTATATTACTTTACCTATTACGAAGCACTTTCACATTTATTGTCTATTGTTCATCATTAGGTAGCAAATATGTGTATTATTCTGTTGTTACAGAAAAGCAAAGATCCAAAATATTAAATGACTTACCTAATGGCACAGAGTTAATTGCAGAGTTAATAGATGAATCAGGGTCTCAAACTTGAGTTTCTTGATCCCAAACTTTATTTTTCTGGAAAGTAATCAGCACATATGACAAGTGTATCTGCCACTCAAATGTATTAGTGAAACATTCAGTTACTGATAATTCAGCTTTAATGAGTTTTGCAAAACAGATACAAAGAGCAGAAAAATATTTCAGCATAGGTATAAAGTTATTAATTCTTCTCTGAAGCACAAGTCAATAATATCAGTGCTTCTGAAAAGCTCTAAATGTATCGTGGCAGTTGTGGGGCTGGTTTTTCCTAACTGGCAATTACATATGATTGAAGCTGAATTATTGACAGACATAGGGGACTAGAAATATTTGTATGAATATGTTCAGGTCTAACATATCTATCACACTGACATGAAATAATGTATTCATTTCTTTTTTCAATAGAACTCAAATTTCCAAATTAATCCCTGAAGAAGCTTATAGTATAGAGTGTAACTAACAGGATAGGGCTGTAATAGAACTGAATGTGGGGTTATGAAAATAGCTATTAATAGAGTTCAGAGAAGGGAAGACATTGCTATGAACTGGAGTAGAAACCAGAAAACTACAGCATCAAATCTGGCCCACGATATGTTTTTCTATATAACATTTTTTGAACACAGCTACACTCATCTGCTTGCTTATTTTCTGTGGACTCTTTTGTGCTGAAGGACAGAGTTGAATAGTTGCAATAGAGACTTGTTTTGACCCTCAAAGTCTTACCTTTATTCCGTGATCCTTTCCAGATTAAGTTTGCTGACTATTGTAGTGTACTAATTGTAGAAGATGTTATGGGGGTGGAAGAGTCATGCCTAGGTTATTGAGACGGATGTAGAAAGGTTTGAAATGAGGCAATTCAGGCAGAGGACTAGAAAGGGCAGAGGCAGATCAGTAGGCTGTGACTGAGGACGATCAAAAGAGTAAAAAGTATTCACTGGCGCAAATGGGGGTCTGATGATAAGAACTGAGGGTATGTAAATGTGTACAGGTAGATCGATACAATTTGGAAGCCTTGTATGCCAAGCTAATTAATTTCACTTTTTCTTGAAGGAGTTCATTGGCAAACCACTAAAGGTGTAACCCAGTTAAATTCCAGTGTTCTTGTAGCCCAGTTCTGCATAGAGAATATTCAAAGAAGATAGTCCAGAAACAAACAAAATTCTTAAATTTAAATTAAAGGAAATCTATTTTTAAATATTTTTCTAAGGGCATTAAAGGGGACCCGTTTTGCAATAAAACCAACCTTTCAAATCCCTTTTCATTTTTCACCTATTTTCTTACCTTCCTTACTCTCTCCCTATCCCTATCCTTTCACCTTCTATTTTTCCACCCCAGCCCATACAACACTTGATATTATCTTCCCCACACTTCCCTGATTTCCTTGCCCTGCCCTTCATCCCTCCTTCTTTCTTCTGTTCACTGTCCTCCATTAATATATGATCTCTGCTTTATACAATATTGCATGCCCTAAAAAAGATTAGACTCTCCCTATAGTAGGGGCTCATGATCTTTTTTATACCATTGAATAGACAGTCTGGTGAAGGTGAAGCCTATGGACCTTTGCTCAAAACAATGTTTCTTTTTTTGGTTGTTGGTATTTTTTGTTGTTGTTGTTGTTGTTTTCACAGTTTTACTCTGTCACTCAGGCTGGAATGCAGTGGCACAATCTCAGCTCACTGCAACCTCTGCCTTCCAGGTTCAAGTGACTCTCATGCCTCAGCCTCTTCAGTAGCTGGAATTATAGGCACACACCACCATGCCCAGCTAGTTTTTGTATTTAGTTTTTGTATTAGTTTTTGTATTGATACGGGGTTTTGCCACGTTGGCCAGGCAGGTCTCAAACCCCTGACCTCAAGTGATGCACACACCTCGGCCTCCCAAAGTGCCCAAAGTGGGATTACAGGCGTGAGCTACCGTGCCCAGCCAAAGTAGTATTTCTAAATACCTAAAACAAAATACACATTAGACTACAAAGGAAACTAAATATATTGATACATGGTTATCAAAATGTTAAAAACAAAACTATGTCATAGCAATATAGGTTCATTATTAATATATTAAGTAACAAACTGTAGCGATAGGATTAATAACTGCTATAACTACAAAGTCATGATTAGTAGGAATAATATGTGGAGATACCCGTAATAATCAAAATATATGTGACTATTACTTGTTTTGATTTTTTTCATTAGGAAAAGATGAGTTTGCCTGACAGTAGTGAATATCTATGATTTTTGTTGGTGAAAAGCCCCAGGAATTATTAATATTATTGTGGTTCGTTGCTACTTATATTTATAATTGAAAATGTTTAATATTAATTAGAGTTCAGTGAAATCAGTGATGGAGTTTTTTTTTTGTTAACCTTCTTTGTTACATCTAGGTTAAAAACTCTTTAGAGAGTGGAGAAAGAGGAGAAGCTAAACAAGTAAAGGCAAAAATGTTTTTATTAGGTATGGGAAATGGAGTAAGGCTAGAAACTCTCACATGGGAATAATTTTTTAACCATAAAAATTTCTATGTTGAAGAGTAAAATGATGACAATGGGGCTTTACTTTGTATACTGACAGCAGCATAAAAATATATTGGGAAAAGCAGACAGAAATAAAGAAGGCAAAAAAGCTTTTGCAATAGTCAATGTGTGAGGTAAATTACATTGGTTCCATTAAGTTTGGGGAAAAACAGATATTACTTGAATTTATTAAGTATTTTGTTTAATTGGCTGACATCCTTAAATCAGGAGTAGATTATGATTAAGCAAATATTACAAAGAGTATTGAATATTTTATTACACAAAGCAGTTGATTCCTTTAACTCTTCTATGGACACAGATACAGAGAATACACAACTAAAGAAACTAGCAAGGTTGTTAGAAATCTAGTGCACTGATACTATTCAAAAGGAGATTGCTAGAAAATTCTTTTGAAATATAGGCATTTTGAACAATGGTTTGCCTGCATATTATTAAATAAGTATTGGAGTCGAAGTTTCCACTCTATCATTTGTTAACTGTGTAATCTTAGGCAAATTCCTCTAAAAATCAGTGTTTTCCATTTTTAAAATGAGACCAATACTAATGATATCTATCCCTACAGGGCTATACAGAGAATAACTACTTCATAAATGCAAAAGCACTAATCATGGTATTGGACACATTGTAGTTACTCAGTATGGGTTGATTGTATTTGGAAAATAAGAGTGTATTAGATCCACAGACTAAGATGCTATCATTGAAAGTTATCTTCAAATGACATGTCTCCCATGTTCTCCTTTTCTTCTTGGATAAATTGTGTGTTTGTTGTCCGAGAAAGAAAGTTATAATTTGGCTCTCCATAAAACTTCCTTGATCCTGAGACAATACTAAGGCTATAACACGTAAACATTCAGAGTATTAGAAAGTTGAATATCTAAATAGGGTACTTTGAAAGAATTTTGATTACATTGTATACTCTCATATTATTGCCTTGGTACAAAATAATTATACTCTTTGAACACAAGGTTTCCACCCAGCATTTCTGAAGTTGTATAGTCTCTGAAGACAGAGCTTGAAGTTACGAAATACGGTTTCACATCATTCTATGGATAACAAAAGTGAGGGTTAAAATAAGGCATTCAAGTACCATGCAAAAGCTGGCAATGGAGTACAATAGGGGGCGGGAGGGGGTGGCTTAAACTCTACAAAATGTGCTTAAAGATGTGTTCAGTTTTATCTGAAAAATAAAAAAATAGTAGCTTTTACACTCGTTTTCTTGGAAAGGAAATCAGGTGCTCTTCTGCCAAGATGTGAAGAGAACATGTACAATCAGCCTTCAAGACTCTTCCAGAGGATATTTTGACAAATTAATCATTTTTAAAACTACATGTGCATTCTGCACTGAGAGAAAATGTTGGCCATGTTCCCTTGATTGGCCTGAAAGCCTTTACGTGTCAATCTTGTTTCACATTAGTTTCTCTGCACATTTCCTCATTTTGGCTACATGTTTATACCTCTCAGATTTTATAGGTCATCAGCAGCTTCCTGACGTCCATTACTTCATTTGAGAAAGACAGAAATATATAATTAAAAATTTAAGCCAAGGTGAAAAAAATGTATGATTTGTCTTAGCGTTCTCTGGATATTAGCCTTCTCGAACTCAGGTACCTTCCTGAGTTTGCCTGAGAGGCTTACAGACCACAGCTGGTCATTCATGTGAATCCAAAAAAATCAGGTTGAATCCTGTTCTTTAATTTTACCTATTGTCATGCCCCTCTGTTCACTGAGGCAGATGTTCTTTAAAGATTATTTTTGACTAAGACCTCGTGACCACAGGTTTGTTACCACTTTTCTGCATTCTCCTTTCCAGCTCGCATTTCAAGAGAATCAGAGAATCCTCATGTTCTTTCTACAGCCCACACACTGACATGGAAACAACACTATTTTCTTCTGCTCCAAAAAGTTTGCATAATTGCAAGAGCTGTGTGTGGGAGCTGTGTAACCATGCTGCCACAGGATGAGAGGCAAAGGCAATTTCTGTAATTCTGCTACCATTTAAAAGCACAGTATTGTAAATTTGCTGCAACGGGATCTCAAAAAATATCTAAGACAGAGGTTGCAAATTCAAATGCATTTTGAGTCCAGGTAGCTAAAATTATTAGGTAATGTTGTTATACATAAAACAACAGCGTAGAGGGGCCTCTGATGAATTTACTGCAGTCCTTGAAATTAATTAAACACCGTGCTAGCCTAACAAAACCTGTAGTTGAGCCACATTCTGGCCGTTGTACATGCCAGCTTTGTGACCCATAACCGGTCAAACTGATCTCCTCCTATTCAGGTAACCCTTATTAAAGAATATACTCTCTTCATCAAGTCTTAGAAAATGAAGTACTGATATTATATTAATGTTAAGAAAGTTCTATGTCGCATCCAATATCCAATCCAAGGAAAGTTCCTGCAGTTTTTTTTTTCTGAAACATTTCTCTAGATGTCATCATTTCTGTTTTCAAGACACAGTTGCAGCAAAGATTTTAATCACCTTGGATTTTAGTCTACCACTAAAACTTTCTAACTGTATCTCTACCTTCAAAACTTTGTGCAGCACAACCACAGAAACAATTTTCTTAAACATAGTGTGATAATACTGTTTCCTGGCCTAAAAGCCTACAGTGGACTTCAGTCATTCCTTATGCTTTCTCTACATTTTTTATCATGAAGAAGGTTCCTTACTGGCATATCCATTTTCAGTTATGCTGCTTCTTCTCTGCTCACAGTTGGATCTGTCTCTTGTGTTATAGGAGCTTGCTTATTACCCAGACACAAGTCCAGTTTCTGAATTTGGGCCCATTTGTACTCACTAGCTTCTTTCAGGAATGTCTTTCCTATTCCTTTTTCATGAAACCATGCCCCTTGCTCCTGCAGCACATCACTCAAAACTCAAGATCTCAACAAAAAAACTGCAGGCAAACTACAAAGACTCTGATCACATAAGCCACGCAACCACCACCTCGGCACTCCTGGACACACAGAGTTTTATCTATCATAGTTACATACTTAATTGCACTAGTTATACCATCAGAAGTACAGAATGGCGGCTAAATATGAAGAATTGAAGTCAGACTGGGTTCATATTTTCATTCCCTACTAGCTGTGTGGCCTTGGGCTAATTATTTAACTTTTTATTTTTACATTTTTGTCATTTGTAAAATAAAAAGGTATCATGAGATTCATTCATTCATTCAACAAACGTTTATCAAGTATCTGCTCCATGCCTGGAACTGTTATCATTGTTAATAATACAACAGTAAGAATAACAAAGTATCTAACCTCATGAAGCTTTTGGTTTAGTGGATTGTAGGAAAAATATGATATCTAAATGCAGTTTCTCACACAGTAAGAACTAACCAAATGTTAGTTACTAACAATATTGAGTTAAAATTGTATAGTAACTTGAGAAAATTAGTAAATGTTTTATAAAGAAAATGTAATATGGTTTTAGTGCTACCTCTGCAAGAATTTGGTGAGCATAGTACTAGATATTGCATTTAAAGGACTTAGCATAGAGCCTGTACCAAAACTAATACTTAGTAAATGGTAATTACTGGAGTAGCTGTTGCTGTTGTTATAAATGAAAATGTTTAAAGTATTCCCTTCCCTAGTATGGTATGAGAAAGTTTAATTTGCATAGTCAGTAATGTTGTTGTTGCAAATGTCCTACTCTCCCGTAGAAAAAGAGACACTGTACTTCATTAGAAATACTAGCTCACTGGGCCAGGTGCAGTGGTTCATGCCTGTAATCCCAGCACTTTGAAGGGCCAAGGTGGGAGGGTCATTTGAGGTCAGGAGTTGGAGACCAGCCTGGCCAACATGGTGAAACCCCATCTCTAGTAAAAATACAAAAAAATTAGCTGAACATGGTGGTGCACACCTTGGAAGGCTGAAGCGGGAGAACTACTTAAACCTCGGGAGGGGCATGTTGCAGTGAGCTGAGATGGCATCCCTGCACTCCAGTCTGGGTGACGGAGCTAGATTCTGGCTCAAAAACAAAAACAAAACAAAACAAAAACTAACTCATGGGATTCTCCACTGATGACATGTTTGTTGCTGCTCCTACCCCTGTAGCCACTTTTTAAACTTAATCATGTAATGAGAAAAATGTGAATTTTTTTAAATGCCACTTTGTGCATGTCAATGATTGTGCATCTATGGCAAAATACATCTTCCCTAAACCCAGTGTGACAGAATCTATTGAGCAAAGTGCTGCATGCCCAGAAACAGGGAAGGAACAAGTTCAAGAGAATGTGTTCCAGAGATTCAAGAAACACTATTTATTGGCAATTTTGTCTAGATCTGATTTGCTTAAATCTGAGTCACAGGACAGCCTTGATATCAAGTAATTACTTCCTTTTAGATCAAAGTTACTAAGGAAAATAGTCTTGACTTTGAACTACATAGTTAAACTAAAAGGGAACTTGTTTTACAGATAAGTAGCCTCAAGGCAAAGGTAAGATGAGAGACAAAAGGTTCATTGATGGAAAAAGAAGTCTTGCAAGTAGTCCCCTTTAAGGCCTTTATGCCTTTATGAAAGGAGTTCTACATCTTGGGAACTAAACTGACTGAACATACCTCTGAGATTAAACACTGAAGTTGTCAAAAAAGCCTTCTCTAAACTATTTTAAGAAGACCTTGGATATCACCTAACTCATTCCCTTTCTGACTCATTTGACTTAGCTGTCACTCATACCATGTAGAAAGAACCTGAAATGTTCCCTCATTTACTTCTTACAAAAGCTCCATTTTACTAATAAAGTAAATGAAATTTAGTACTACTGAAGACATTTCTCAAGATTACCTACTTGGCAAGTTGGCAAAGCCATAATGCAAACCCTGCTCTGTTGAGCGGGTGCTTCATTCTTGTTGCTCATTATGATTTGGGGATTGGTTTACTAGTATGCATGTAGGGGACTTCCACCATCACTGCTAACTCACTGGAGTTTCAAGGCTCCGTGCTCCCTTGCTTGGGCATAAGAATGTCACAGGAGCCTGTCCTGATGGTGCTCATATCAAATAAGTCAGATGAGGATGGAGCAAAAGCTCAAGGTTCTAATGACCTTGACCTCTATTGCATGTCACTGGTGATGGTAGTGGCTGTTGACACGGAAGAGTGAACCAAGGGGAAACTAACTTGCACTGGGCTCTTGAATGAAGTATTGGATGGCATTGACTCAAATCATATTTGAACAGTCTGCAAAGATGACTCAGCTCATACACAACTCCCAGGTGCTTTTTTCTGCCCATATGGCCCTTTTAAGTCTGGTGACACTATAGACCATTGCTATTCAAAGTGTGCAGCCTTGTTACCACCTGGGAGCTTGAAAGAAATGCAAAATATTGGGATCCAGTCCAGGCCTCCTGAATCAGTGTTTGCATTTTAATCAGATTCCCAGGTGATTGATATGCACATTAGATTTGAGCAGCACTCCAGTGTGTTGCTTCTACAGAAGAAATCTTTATGAGGTCGCCTATGGTCTCATCTGTATAGGCCTCCTGACAAACTCAATCTAGCTGCTGTTCTGGGAATGTGCCTAGTAAACAGAACCCAAGTTTCCTCTCCTTGGGAAACAGCAATCCTTCTATTCCCAGTAACTGCCCTTGTCTCCTCTTTCCAGCTCATAGGGATTTTTTTTTTTCTAGTCTGTGTGGACCCTAGCCTCTTTCTTATGTTCAGCCTGAACATTTTCTCCATTTTTGCTCAGGTTCACTAAGGACTTAAATGCTTTTGGAATGAAAGAACCTGAGAGATTAGTAAACTACTTCTGATTTCTACCTTGCCTCAACCTTGAGCTAAAGCAATTAAAAAGAACTAATCTCCTACTTGAATTAGGAAAAAGGAAAGAAGCAAATGGGGTCCATGATTAATTTATCAAGGAGTATTCAACCACACTTACATATGATACCTGTGTTGGAAGCATGTTCTCAACAGCATATTTCTGTTTATGTCACTGCAGTTTGTACATTTCTATAAATAAAGGCCTATATCTTTCTATCGTCTATGTTCACATAGATGTTAGAAACATATCTGGATAATTCTGATTAACTTAAAATGCCTCTGGCTCTGAGATCACTCAGCTCGGAAATAAGCACATTTCCTTACACTTTGAGCTTACGGGGAGGCTGTCCAGTCTAGAGAATAGCAGTAAGTGTGCTGATACCCAACTCTGTTACTTCCTGGATGGGTGGCTCTGGACAAGTTTCTGAACCTCTCTGTGAATGAGCATAATAATATCATACCTAACTGAGATAGATTTTGTTTGTTTGTTTTAGAGACAGGATCTCACTCTGTCAGTGAGACTGGAATGCAATGGCACAATCATAGCTCACTGCAGCCTCAAAATTCTTGGGATCAAGTAATTATCCTGCCTCAACCTCCTAAGTAGCTAGAACTACAGGCATGTGCCACCACACCCAGCTATTTTTTTGTCTTTTTCTGTTTGTTTAGTTTTTGTTTTTGTTTTTGTTTTTTTCTTATTAGAGACAAGGTCTCTTTGTTGCCCAGACACTGGTCTTGAACTCTTTAGTTCAAGCGATCCTTCTACCCAAAGTGCTGGGATTACAGGTGTGAGCTCCCGCACCCAGCCTTCAGAGAATTTTCATGTAAATGTTACTACAGTATCAGTCATATGGCATGCCTGATAAAGTTGAGCTTCTGTTATAATTTCTGAATTACTACTCATTAAATGTTCATTTTCACCCACAGCAACTGAAATACTATGAATACTAATCTACACATTTAGTTTTGAAAATTACTAAATAAAAATTTTATTTGGCACCATCATCATAATATGTTTATTAAACATAAACTGTACGTCACACTCTCATACATTATCATGCATAGTCCTCACAATTTTCGAGAGATCATTTCTATGTTTATCTTTCTTTATCACCAAATCATAAAACTTATTGCCTCTTTTCCTTGGCACATAACTAGAGACTAGATGGGCAGCCCACCTTTGCACATGGATGTAGCCACGTAACTAAATGGAGTAGAATGTGTGACAAAAATGGATTTTTGCTACCATAAGAGCTGGACCATTAACACTCAGCCTGTACTATCCTATGTTCTTTCCTTTTATGGAGAAACCTGAGAATTATATGGTAAAGATGGAGGAGCTACAGGTTAGGTGGAGATACCCAGTGAAACAGGAACAACCATTTTGAGTTTTATTTAAGTGAGAAATAAATCTCTATTGTGTTCAGTTTCTGGCATGTATTTGTTACGTAGCCAAACTGACCTTAATTCACTTAAGAAGTGAAGTAGCTTACTTGAACATACACAGTTTATAATCGGGGACAGTGTATTCCAAGTCTCCAAAGGTAGTCCTGTCAATCGTTAAAGTTTATTGACATCAAGCTTCACTTGTGAGAAAACCAAAGTGGCTCAGGTGTAGCCACCGGCAAGTTATGCAGAATGGGAAACAGGAGAAGGGAAGAGGCTGGGATCTAAAAACACTTGGACTGGATTGTTTTAGGAAGCAAGCACATGAATCAACCAATGTATAAGCCCTGAGAGTTTCCCACAGCTGTCATCACATCATTTTGGGCAATGCCAGTTTATTAGGAAAGCAATTTTGCCTCAAGGTCTTGTCATTGATTTTCTGAGACCTGTTGTCAGTTTTACTTCTCTCTCTATGGCGGTATTGAAACAGTGACTTGTATGTTTGGAGCCTCTAATGAGGTGGTAATGGTCTTATAAACTCTCTACAGAACTCACACCTCTATCTGAGAATCAGGCTTGAGACTGTAAAGCCCAAGAACTATTCTCAAGATGCTTGCTTATGATGGCAAATGTTCTCTCAGAAGGCTCATGGGGCATCATTCTCTCTACCAAAGACTTAAAGAACTAGGGCAGGCCTAACTCCACTTGGTTGAACAGAAGCTCTATATCCAAACAGAAAAACAACACCTATATTAACAACAATAAACATTTGCATGGCACATTACTGAAAACAAAGCACTTGGAAATAAATCGTTCAGTGCTCCTGGAATATAGGCATTGATATCATCTCTATGTTATTGATGAGATTCCTAAGAACTGATGAAGTTAAGTGACTTTACAAGAGCAGAATAAAATGACGTATAAACATTGCCCTCTTAACTCCAAATCCATCATAAAGCTATTGCAGTTCTGTGTGTCTAAATTCTCAAAGATTCTAGTAAGTTCACAGTAATACACATCAATGGGGCTGACTGTCACACTTTCAAAGGATGAAAGCTGACCTATAAACAAAACATCTATAGCCTGTGAGTAGGGGTCTGTCCAGGCATCATCTCTGCCTGGTACACTCAGGAGCATTGTCCTCTTTCTGCCTCTGCCAGACTCAGGGGTCCTTCAGACCTGCAGGTCTGGCACAATCATAGCTCACAGCAGCCTCGAACTCCTCTGCTTTGTCTTAATTACTTGGGTATGTATGAGACAGGCAGTCGATATGGCTTGCGTAATTAATTTTTCTAGCTGTAAAGTCAGAAACAGAATTCTCCCAGGCTCTGAGTTTCTCTCTTCTGCTCAGGCCTCGACCTGACTAAAACCAACTGAAAGAACCCTGGCAGAGGGCAAGATGGTTTTCTCTGCTCTGCAACCCTCCCACAAGGCATAGCCCGGGAATATTTACACATGCAAAGGAGAGCATCAGGTTTGTTATTTTCAAAAGGCGCGTTACCACCAGTTTCATCTCCTCAAAACCGAACTGTGAATCTGTCTTCCCACCTTACAACAGTACATGGTTAAAAAACAAAAATCCAAAGATGGGCTAAAAATACCTGAGCCAAATGCAGTGCTTCTATGAGAAGGCTGAGCACACCGATGACATCCACGGTGAAGACAGTGCCAACATCGTATGCTGCAAGTCGCATCCCGATGAGTTAATTGCCCTAATTGAACATTAAGTGCAGGGAAGGAAAAGGGTATGCTAATGCATGAGACTTTACTTTTTCACACATAAAATAAAACCACAAATAGAGATTTAACATCTTAGAAAACTTATGCAAAGATTAAAGGAGAAAAAGAATTGCTCAGATTTGCAGATGAGGATGTCTCATGAATAAAAAATAGTCATGTTTCATAGGTTTTAAAAGAAACGAAAGGACTATTGAGCACAGTTCTGTATCCTTCCTCTTCAGTATACTAGAAAAGAAAAAGTATAAGTATCCTAAAATCAGGAAGACCTAAGTTATAAATCCCACTACCCCACTTACTGATTATGTGCCAGTAGCCAAGTTTATTAACTTCTCAGTCTTGGTTTCCACATATGTAACATTGAGAATAATGCCTATTTATCTCCAGCTGTTTTGAAAATGAGATGAAGCAAAATAAACACGCACATACACACACAGAGCCTGGAGTCATATCTAGCACATTACAGGTGTTTGATAGATGTTAGTTCCTCCTTCATTCTGCATTGCAGTGGATAAAATGAAGAAATGGGTAGAATAAAGGAAAAGAAAATAGTAGAATGTAGGCTAGAAGGGCATTGCAAAATCTGTCCAAAGGATGGTCAAAATATTGGTAGAGGAAACAGAAAAAAATTCCTGCTCCTCAAAGCTTCTTCAAATGAAAACATAGTAGAATCCATTATTTTTTTCATTAGTTGAATTCTAGGCCGCCCTTAGGTGACCTCAAGTTACAACTAAAGGCAGGAAAAGCACCAGTAATGATAAAACAGGTAATGTTGATTTGCTAGACAAAATATATGCTTATGCTTATTTGGAAAAATTAGTGTGTATGTGTGTGTGTGTGTGTATATGTATATACATATATATAATATGTGTGTGTGCACGTGTGTATATGCATATATACTAATATATGTAAAATACCATTTAAATCACTGAAAAATTAATTATAATAGAAACATTAAAAATAAGACCAGTGGGAAAAATTAAATTCTTACTTCAATTGTTGCTGCCTTAGAAAAGCACATCTTGTCTCACTATTTTGAGTTTTCAAAAGTATGTGCTCCAGGCAGGATCTGCCAGGTCTAGGACATGCAGAAGAAGCAAGCTCAAGGGCTCTGCATACCTAAGTAGGAAACTGGAGGTCTGTGGGGCATTGCTGAAGGATAGGGAAGGGCCTGTGCAGAAACTACAAAGAGGAGAGAAGGGAAGATACAATGGAACGTCTGTAAAGAACTCAGTGGTCAGAGAAAACTTTCTGGTGCTGATGTCGGCTGAGGATTCTTGAATGTGGGATGTCAGTAGTACACGTTAAACTGTATGCTGGGGCTGCATAGTAATCCTCCTTCATGGCCTCCAACCTTTAGAAAATTCTATTCCACCCATTTTCTTCTGATAGCAGGTGCTATATTGAAAGAAAGAGGACAGAGGTCCATTTTACCACTGGTTTTCTTCTCAATTTTTTTTTAAAAGGGCAGTCCAAGCAAAGATGCAGGAAGGAACAAAAACATCCCAACAAGTAAGAAACTGGAGCAAGAGGTCACCAGGAGAGAAAAAGAGTACCCTGAGAACTGAATTCTTGCTAATTACAGGCTAGGAGCTTGTGTCGGGGCTCCCTAACACCATCCCTAGGTTCAATGTTTTGCTACAAGGGTTCACAGGACTTAGCATATAATTCTACTCAGAGCTATAATTTATTGCAGTTAAAAGATATAAAGCAAAATCAGCAAAGGAAACGGAACATGAGGCAAAGTCCAAGGAAAACAAAGCTCCCAAGAGACCTCTCCCAGTGGAATCACACAGAATGTATTTAATTCCTCCAGCAACAAGTCGTGACAACGTGTGTACCAGAGAAGCTCATTTAGAGACTCAGTGTTCATGGTTTTTATCGGGGGTTGGCCATATAGGCACCCTGTGCTTAGCACATATTGAAATTCCAGATTTTCAGAAGGAAAGTAGGTGTTCAACATAAACTACATTGTTTGCACAGTTTAGACATAGTGAGTCATTCTTAACATGAAATGTTGGGACGCTTCCTGGAATCCAAGTTACCATATGCCAGTCAAGAGCCAACCCTGCAAGCAGACTTTCTAAGGATAGCAGACTCAGGCCAGCTGTGCTAACCCTTTTCTGCACGTAGCTCAAGATAGTTTATGAAATACTTTGAGAGAAGTATGACCCTCAAATCCTGGAGGACCAAAGATGCCAAGTGTCTGACATTTGGATTACACAAATATTTTATAGAACTTTATACTATAATAGGCACTTTTATTTGTACATTAATTTTACCTTTGCAACAATACTGAGGAATAAGTAGTAGCATTTCACAGGGAATCTGAGGTTCATGAAGGTTTAGTAACACTCTTACGGCCTCACATTTAGAGTGTCACAGAATTGTGTTTTAAACTCAGATCTATGGACTTTAAACTCAGCACACTTTCCACTAATTCACAACACAGACACCATTTCTCAGCTTGCAACTTAAATACTCGTCCTCACCCCTAATCCACCCCTTCGAGAGCTCTGTTCCCAAACCTGCCTAAATCTAATAATTAGACTGTGGCAGATTGTATTTCTGAAAGTAGCACCTAGAATGTTTAGAGCTCCACTTGCTCTTCCAGATCCTTGCCACTTTCCAATCAAGGTGTGAAGCGCATATCCCCCACCCTTGAACCTGGCCAGCATTTATGACTGGCTTAACCTATAGTATGTGGCAGAAGTGATACTGTATGGTGTGGTTGCAGGGCTGGGTAGTAAAATGCTATAAAGTGTCCCTCTGGCATACTCTTGCTATCTCTTGCTCTCTCTCTCTCTCTGCACTTTGTCATCTGAACTGACAAAACATGCAACTACCTGCTTCCCTGAAGCAACCAAGCTGGAAAAACCACATGAAAAGACCACGCAAAGATAGACAGAGATAACCCAGAAGCCTCAGCTTTTCCAGCCCCCAGCTATTTGATTTTCCCAAACAAGTCACCTGAAATGCAAGCGAGTGAAACTCAGGTGATTCCCAAATCTACCCTTTCAACTGCCCCAGCTAGCGCCCAGTGGAACAGAAACAGACTGTCCCCACCAAGCCCTGTCCAAATTACAGCTTTAAGAGACAAGTAAATGCTGTTCTTGTTTTAAGCCACCTAAGTTGTTTAAGTTTTGGTAGGGCTTATTACATATCAATAAGTAACAGTGACACTGATAGGACAACAGATAGACATATAAGAAAAGGTGGGTATTTAGATATATTTTTAAAAATTCAATGAAGCAGGTGGATCACAAGGTCAAGAGATCGAGACCATCCTGGCCTGCATGGTGACACCCAATCTCTACTAAAAAATAAAAAGATTAGCTGGGCGTGGTGGTGCACGCCTGTAGTCCCAGCTACTTGGGAGGCTGAGGCAGGAGAATTGCTTGAACCCAGGAGTTGGAGGTTGCAGTGAGCAGAGATCATGCCACTGCACTCCAGCCTGGCGACAAGAGTGAGACTCCATCTCAAAAAGTAAATAAATAAAATAAAATAAAATTTAAAAATCAGATACATGCATAAGCATACAAGACTGTTAAGATACTTTATGTTGACATTGTAAATCTAATCTTTTCAAGATAAAACGTTCCTAATAAACACGGTGCAAATCAGCAACATAATAATAAACTTGAATTTCTGGAAATAAGTATAAATTTTGAACTTTTTACATTACTAAGGAAGCTATCATTTTACTATTTTCAGACAATAAATCATATTTAAGTAGGGTCTTGTTAACCCAATAATAAGTACGTGTCACCACAGAATTGGGATATGACTTCATTTAATGAAGGAGATTACTTCCTGGCAGACATTAGCTCCTGTGTCTGTTATATAACATCTGCTATAACTTAAAGGGCTGGGCCTCTTGAGAGGTAAAACAATTAGACCCCTTGGAGAGTGGAGTCAGACCCCTAGAGGCTCAGAAGTGCTAGAAATGCATCTTTGGTTGGGCAGGTACATATGAAAGCGACAAGACAGGAAAACTGGGGCTTGGAGCCAACACCTGAGGATCACCTGAGCTGGAGGTGGCACCAGGTAAACTAATGGGAGGACAAAAGAAAGTAGGATGTAAATGAAGTAAGACACTATGGAGATTAGGCACCCATCATTACTGGGGAGAGAAAAGAAAACAAGGGCATTCTACTCATCTCAAGATGGGCAGAGGTGCTTCATCTACATTTTCCAAGTAGATCTCAGAGAAGTGACGCTGCCAGAATTGCTTAAAAATGCTTCTTCACTACACAGTAGGGTGGCACCAAGTGGAGTTATCACACATGATGAGTCTCCAGAAAACAGCCATATGCCCTGTTACCAGGATGCCTGTAAGCACACCTACTCCTGGGGAACAGAGCGAGAATTTCTCTTCTTATTCCATAGTCATATGAGACTGACCTTGCTGTTTACTTAGAAAGAGTTGTCTAGGAACTCAACCCAGAAGGCACACCGGCAGAGATAAGCAAAGGGTGCTCTGCATCTGGCTCTGTGGTCACATCTGCATGAAGGAGCCTGCAGGAGAGATTGACCTCATTTCATACCTCGTTTTCTCCGCACTTGGCCCAAAGTTTTTTACATAAAATTACACTTTTACAGAAATTTCATAAAGTCCAGGCATAGACTGTGAACCATAAATACAATAGAAAAAGTATGGTTTTCAGAACAAAAAAAAAGGAAATTTTAATTATGATAATAATTACAACTGTTTTTCATCCACTGTTCACCCCCAACAACTCTCAAACCTCATTCCCACAACATCTTACAGGCTCCAAGGATTTACAGTGTTTATATACAAAGAAATGCTTTTTGGTTTTTAGAATTTTTTTTTTTTTTGAGACAGTTTTACTCTTGTTGCCCAGGCTGGAGTGCAATGGCGTGATCTCAGCTCACTGCAACCTCTGCCTCCCAAGTTCAAGTCATTCTCCTGTCTCAGCCTCCCAAGTAGCTGGGATTACAGGCATGTGCCGCCATGCCCAGCTCATTTTTTATATTTTTAGTAGAGACGGGGTTTCTCCATGTTGGTCAGACTGGTCTCGAACTCCCGACTTCAGGTGGTCCACCCACCTTGGCTTCCCAAAGTGCTGGGATTACAAGTGTGAGCCACCACGCCTGGCCTATAAAGTTTTGAAGACAATACCTCATGATATTTTATTGATCTGGCTTTTAATGGTATTTGAATATTTCTTTTCATAGACTCTTGTGATATACAGAATTCTACGATTCTCTTCCCTTAGTAATCCCACTCTTGGCATATACCCGGTAATAATCCCCCACCTTGAGTGTGAGTGAAACCTGTAAATGTGATGAGACTGTCACTGTGTGATTGTTACTTTACACCAAGACTCATACAAAGCAGGCTAGAGAGAGCTTCCTACAGGCTTTGAAGACCTAAGCAGCCACATTTTGAGAAGGCCACCATGTAGCATCTGAGGACAAATCTTAGGAGCTGAGGGCAACCTCTGACCAATGACCATCAAGAAGACAGGGACCTCAGTCCTACAACCACATATATGTGCAACATCCTGGTGACTAAGTATCATTATTCCCATTCTACAGATGAGGAAACTGCAATCAAAAGAAGTTAATTTCACATAGCAAGTGAGTGGAAGTTCTAGCATTTATATTTATGTCTATCTTGTATCAAATTATGCACAGTTCTGGTTACATAAACATGCCTTATTTACAAATTCTAATTGGCCTTGTTAGTCATAGTTCACATCAAATTGCTCCTACTACTTACTCATAAATATGTACATCAGCCCTACTTACAGACACTCCCAGCACAGAACTTTGGAAAAGTCTGAACTTTATCCTGCAGCCATGAGGAGTAATTGAAGAGATTTGCTTGTTGCTGTTTTCTTTTGTTTGAAAGGCCTTAAAGTCACAGAGATCAGATAGGAGGTTATAAAATGGTCATGGGATGAAGTATTAAAAACTTAGACAACAATGATGCAGTAGAAATCAGAAAAAAGAAATATATATGAAAAATCTTATGAAGGAAGAGTCAACAAGTCTTACCGTAATGTAAGATGACCTTGAATTCTCCAGCTGAGAGAAGCAAAATTGATTCATCTGATAGTAAAAAGAAAAAACAACAAATAATAAGCACCTTATTCTGCATAATATATGCTCTTTCAATAGGTATTGTGACTGACAATATGAATACTACTAATAAAACATTTCTGCTTTCTAGGTATATTTTAGAAATCTCTCCTTAGATACAATTAATGAGTCCAATATAATTCAGAGTAATTACAGGTTGGATTATTGTTGTTTATTTTTGAAATCAAATGCAAAAGATATAAACTCTTTTTTTGATTTATTCACTATTTTCTTCAGAAAATAAGGTAAAAGATCATTTTTCACTATATCAAAAGAACTTGCTTATGCTTACTTTGTGTTAAGGAAACAAGTATTCCTTCAAGCAATTCGCCATGTGACTTTGTGTTGCACACATGCATGCATACACATTCTCATTTACACATGATCCTACAAGTTTTCCTAGACCTTTATTACAAATAACTTGCTTCTTCACTCCTTTTCAGGAGGATTGCCATGAGGCTTAGTAAATGTACATTATTATTTATTTGTTGGACTGTCTTAATGTAGACACACACAAGTAACAAGATCAATATTACAATGAGAAGACTGCTGACTTCACATATTTAAATAAATTATCGTAACGTTGTTAAAGACTATATGAGTCCTTGTTCATTTTCTATCACTTTTTTTCTCTTGGATAAATGTAGTGCAAATAAAATGCAGATGAGAAGGTAACAACTATAGGAAGCAAGAAAAAGCTACACTAACGTCAGGGACAGCTGAGGATTTTGAAAAAGAGGCACAGACTTTATATGTGGCAAAAATATACTCACGGAAATGTAAACATCAAGAGTCTGGACCCATATTTCAAAAGCCCTCACTATTCGAAATGTGACAAAGCAATGTAAACTCCAAAAGTCATAAAGTCATAATTTCTTATTCTATAACATCCCTAAATCTTAGATCAATTCAATGTTACTTTCCTAGGTACAAAGTTGCAAGGGTTTTGCAAACTTTTTGGCTCAACTCTGTGTTTCAGCCTAGGCCCAGAAAGTACAGAATTCACCATAGAAATGAAATTATTTTACTTCAAAGAGAAAAATATAAAAAGAAACAAATTTTGAAATATGCTGATGAAATGTAACTTTTTCCTCATAATAATTTTTTTGTATTTATGACAAAGACCCTCTGTTACAAGTTCCAGTGATTTTTATTCTTGGCTTAGTTGTAACCCAAAGAACTGACAGCGGAGGGATATTAATATATCTCTGAGCAGTGAGGGAGCTGTTCTTAAAGTGAGACAGAAGCAATGAGTGTTTGGAACACCTCATATTTCAATGAAATCCAATTTTCTCTTACAAGTTTCACTCAGTAGCAAGAAGGCATCATACTGTAATGCTTAGATTCTAAAAGCATCTATAAACAAGAAAAGAAACTCTGCAATGATGTTTAGAGGTTTTGTGTTACTTGCAAATGTATTTCATCTTGTCCAGTTCCTATGAATTCTAACCACTGAGGCAAGATCACAGACTTCCAGTGATTTGTAGAGAATTATGGTACCAGTGGTTTTACATATCCTTCATGTCTGAATCCTCTGAGTTTTGTGGAAGCATACTGCCAGGGATTTGCTGGCAGAAGGGAATAATACTTTACAGCAAATAATTAGATGGCAAAGAGGGAATTTCAATAAGATGATATGTCATAGATCACTGGAAATATGGACATATGCTGGTTGGAGGCATTCAAAGGTTCAAGAAGCTTTATAAATTGAACAAATATTGAATAGGTACCTATTGAGTGGCAGGCCTTCAAAAAGCTCCCTACCTAGTCATGAAAGCACCTCAGGCTGTCTGAGGTAGTAGGAGTTACAAAACCTGAACCCTTTCTGTTAAACATTTGAGATACTGGGAAGAAAATTAAATGGGAAGAATTTTGTTTAGAGCCATTGAGGAGTCTCAGTGGTGCCTTGTAGAAGCATTACCAGGGGTTTTCAAATCTAAGAGATAGCTCACAAAAGCATTGTCAAACTCCTTATGCAAACGTAGGAGTTGTTATTGTTGCTCTTTTAGAAATCAATAAAAAGTCAAACGCATTTTAAATATGCCAAGAGCTTGAGAGAATTTGAATTTTCCTAATAAAACAAGATGCGCTGAAAGAAGAACTTCAGTTTGTAGCAGGGAGGTAGAGCATGCTGTTTTAAACCCAAGGTTTAGGGAAGATGTGAATACAGGGTTAGGAGGCAATGGTTTGCTTTCAGAAGCCTCCATAGTTAATTACCTACTGATATCTGCTACATTTATTAAGGTTCCACTGCAGGTTGCAAGATGGCTGAGAGTTAACAAAAATCTGAATCTACTTAAGCCAAAACTGGGATCTCAACTTGATATGATTTCACTATATTCCCACCCAAATCTCAGCTTGAATTGTCTCTCCCAGAATTCCCACATGTTGGTAATTGAATCATGGTGGCTGGTCTTTCCTGTGCTATTCTTATGATAGTTAATAAGTCTCATGAGATCTGATGGATTTATGAGGGGTTTCAGCTTTTGCTTCTTCCTCATTTTCTCTTTTTACCACCATGTAAAAAGTACCTTTCGCCTCCCACCATGAATCGGAGGCATCCCCAGCCATGTGAAACTATAAGTCCAATTAAAGCTCTTTTTCTTACCAGTCTCAGGTATGTCTTTATCAGCAGCACGAAAACGGACTAATACACAACTCTTCTGTCTATTGTATTTCAAGCCCACTCACCTAGATTAAGGCATGAATCTCAGTTCATTTATTGGGCACTTAATCTATGTCAGACACAATTTAACCATGTTATATAACCTCAGTAAATTCTTATAATAACATCATGAGGCATATATTATTAGTATCCCTGTTTTATCAATATAAAAGTGAGAATCATGCTCAGTTATTGGTGATAAAGCTGGCATTCAAACATAGAAATTATCTATTAACAGCTGATTTTCCAACACCTGTTATCAGACATCTTGCTACTCTATTACTAGTGGAGTGTATTGGACAAATCATTTACATTAAAAGGAAAATTATATAAAGACAGTGGTGGTAAGATTATTAGTGGCATTGTTTCACAGATATTGAAGGTGACTGAATCAAGGTAACTCTGAGAACCTTTTGCAGGAAACTTAAAACAGTTTAATAATAGTTCACAAAAGAACTGACAAAAAGCACTATCTTATACTAGCAGTGATATCGCAGCATGGGGCATCATGAAGTAACTGCTTTTTCACCCTGGCTACATCAACAATAGTAACAAATATCCAGGGGGAGATATTTTAGCCTATAACTCTATTCCGCGCAATAATAATTATCAATTTATTTTGCAAAAAAGATTTCAATGTTGTTTGAGAGAAGGGAACATTGGCCATTCTGCCTATTTTGTTTGTTGTTGTTTTTTTCGGTCTTGATTTTGGTCAATCATGTTGATAATGGCAAATAAAATTAGAAGTCTGAAGTTTAGTCAATACCAAGATACAAGGTTGTATATGCAATGTATTCTTTGCCCTTCTGGCATTTCAGCATTTTCATCAGGAGATTTTCCTCTAAACAGGTTTTTCCTCTTCCTGCAATGTATTCCAGTTCCTTCGCTTCACTCCTGCCTTTCCCCAGCTCCCACCCCCACATTGCTGGAGGGGATGACTGACCCGGCTTATCTAAATATACTCCGTTCTGATCATATCGTTTCAGAAACTGCTAGTGAAATTAAGCTGTAACATATTAGAAACATTCAGAGATTTGACTCTCAAGGAAACCATGTTTTTCTTTCTTCTAAATCTCAAGATGCCAGCAGAATAGCAAAATCAAACCTGGTAATGCAGAGACCTAAAGAAACCAGTAGAAATGATGATGATGCTTTTTTTTACTTCCTGGGGGAAGAAAAATCCTTGTGAATTTTCCTCCTACAGAACAGAATGGTGTGGGATTCACAGGCTGCTTGTTCTCTCCTTCTCTTGACTTTTTCAGGAACTTTGTGTCCCTAGGAAAGTGTGTGTTATATAAATCAGGGCTGATTGACCTGCCTGTGATGGTAGCAGGAGTTTGTAGCTTTGTTCTACTAATCAGTGTGTGCATTCACTAGAGGATTAGCAGAAGCTACCAGTTGTGTTGGCACTGAACCTGAGCTTCCTCGACCACTAGGGAACATAGCAAATCAATGCTCACTCACAAAGATGCCCCAGTCTTACCCACAGCTCTGCCTCCACTCACTGAACACCCACTACAGTTACCAGCCAACTGTGAAAAAGGAACAGGCACTTTGGAAGTTAATCAGTCTCTCTGTCTCTCTCTTTCTCTTTCTCTCTCTCTCTTCCTCCCCGCCCCCACATCCAAACACACTTGCCACATATAAACACAGAATTTTCTGCAACGGTATCTCACTCTGGAAACCAAGAGCTATCATAACCAACCATGAAAAGGGCCTTTTAGAGATGGGAGAGGTAAGGAGAAGATACAATTGATCTACAATATTTGAAGGAATCACCCTCTAAGAGATGAGCTGCTCTAAGCATAGTAGTAGTTTATGTTCTTTATACCAGGACTCATATTCCAAATCCCATGTCTTTTTGTGTTGCTACCCTCAAGTCCAATACAGCACTGGTCACTTCTGCTAGAAAGTCACTGCACTTTCAAACTCTGTGTGCTATGAGGCCTTCTTAAGGCAAAAAACGGTATAAACGTGGTTTCATAAAAGCTGGCTCAGGTTGCTTGGGAATCTTTTTAGTTGCTGTTTGTTTATTTGATGGATGCACAGAAAACTAGTCTACTCAAGGACTTGGAATGAGAAGAGAAATAAATTAAAGTTTCTGAGACTTTGATGAGAATTTAGTTTTTCAGTCTTTGCTTGATCTGATAGCTGACTAGAAACCCTGATGAGAGGTTCAGATGCAAAGATTTCACCATCAAAGCTCAAGTTTTGGCAAGTGTCCATTTTCCAACTCCATTTTTGTTTACATGGACCTCTTGTATTTTAATTGTAAATGGTCAACATTGATTTATTTAATAATTTGGCATTCACATTTGTTATAACCAAATATTTGCATTTCAAATGCAAAAATAAAAAACCATACAAAGGTTCTTAGCTCATTCAAAATGAAATTTCTAGGTTTTTATAATGCAAATTTCTCTTGTGGTCCAGTATGCTAGTCAAGAATGTCAGTGTTTCAAATTATTACAAGCTTCTTTTGTGGAGAGAAGCTCATCATATTCTACTCTCTCTAGACTTACTGCTGCCTTCTTTTGCTAAGGTTGGATTACAATTGGCTAAACACAAGGAAATTTTAAAACTGAGCCCATTTATAAATTGGGAATTGCCTGCCAACGAAACCCATATGTAATCTCAAATCTTGATTTTAATCAGTAGTTTCAGCTTTCTCACTAAGTAAATCTATATGCCAGAATGCTCACGAGACAATCCTGAAGTGTCATTAGCATAATTGTCTGGCCCCAGGAATTAAGAATAGAACAGGTCTTGGCTGAAGTCCAGCTCTGCCAATAACTAGCTGTGTGACCTTGAGCCATTTCTTCATTTGTATAAATCTCAGATAGTAGCTCTCTCATTTGGTTTTTGTGAGGATTAAAATACAGTAAAGTGTGAAGAACACATTGTTTAATGCCTCACATGTATGTGATAAATATTACCGAATACTATACTTCTTCTCTCACACTTTCAGGCACATTGAACACACGTCATTGAACAAAAACCAGATGGCATTAGATTTCTCATCAGAAAGATTCAGACTAGCAGACAGCAGAACAATACTTTCAAAGTTTTGAGACAATGAGATTTTTAACTTAGAATTCCATATCTGCTAAATTATCAGTAAGATATATAAGTGTCCACCAGTAAAAGACCACCTGGGACATACCTGAATTTGAACAAGATTGGGTTAGTTGATATATTCTTCCACAAGGAAGACCTCAGGACACGGGGGGCAATTGGCAACTATGCAAGAAGATTTTAGGAGAATTCTTGTTATATGATTCTGTCTTGCGCTGAATTATTTTGAATAAAGTTCAAGGAAGTATGGGTTTGACTGCTGTCAAGAGATAGGAATAATCCTATGATTAGAGTGTATTAATAATTTTCATCTAGGAGTCAGGAGAAATCTAGGAGTAAGAAGAATTTTCATCTAGGATTCAGGAGAAATGGAATGATCAGGTCTAAAGCTTAATTAGTATGGAAGCACTAGTCATTCATACTACCTAAGAGAGATGATGTTGGATGTTTTTGTGGTTTGCTATGTCTGTGCTCAGACACAATTATGGTTATTCTGGTTTTATTTGCTCTGTCATGGTCACAAAGTTATCTTTTTTCTTTCTTTCTTTCTTTTTGAGATGGAGTCTAACTCTGTCACCCAGGCTGGAGTGCAGTGGTGCAATCTTGGCTCACTGCAACTTTCACCCCCGCCCCAGGTTCAAGCAATTCTCCTGCCTCAGCCTCCTAAGTAGCTGGGATTACAGGAGTGCACCACCACACCTGGATAATTTTTGCATTTTTAGCAGAGATGGGGTTTTGCCATGTAGGCCAGGCTGGCCTGGAACCCCTGACCTCAGGTGATCCACCCGCCTCGGCCTCCCAGAGTGCTGGTATGGTGGGTGAGCCACCACACAAGGACACAAAGTTATCTTGTCCGATATTGATGTTCCATGAAATTGTGTTAAATAGGAAGCATCAATAGTAGTTCTAAGCCTGCCACCCAGCTGACAGCATCCGTTTCTTCTCCGGTTGAAGGAAAGAATAAGGACATTATCAAACATTCACAGACTCAAATATTTTACCTTACAAACACTTTTTCCTAAGAAGTTACTTGAGGAGGTGCAAAGTGCAACAATGGAGTGACCAAATTAAGAGGATTTAGAATCCAAGAAATATTGGCACCAACCCAGGAAAGCAAATCTAGTCCACAGAAAGGGTGAGGGGAATCTATCAAAGGAATAAAGTCAGAGGAAGGTGAGTCAGTAGAATACCTGTCTGAAATACAGAATTGAAAATATGGAGGTTATGATAAAATTAAATAGTATAAGAAATACAAAGGAAAATTAGTTACTCTGGAAAACAAATGTAATTAAAGTACCTTTTATAGAAGTAATTAAATTCGATGCTCTGAATTAATAATAACTATTCCATAGTTAAATAAGGCAAACACTTCTTATTAATTCCACTAGAAATAAACTATAGGCAGTGATTAGAATACTTCAATGTGGGTATTTTCAACCTTGACAATATAATACAGGTAGGAAAGGTAGAGAAGAGCTGAAGAAAATAGTAGAGCCAGTAATGTCAGCAACCTACAAAGTGGGCTTCAGAAGAATCTAAGATAATTTGGTGCAAGCAGTAACAGTGTTATTAAATTACTAGAAGTTGTAAAGCAATCAATAAAGAGTCTGAAAACTCTTGCTTAACTGTTTAGGAGAAGGTAGAAAGGGGTGTGGTATAATTGGATAATGGAACAAATACTCATTTACCAGATCAAGTAATCTAAAGTGATCAAGAAACAGCAACATATGCATATTTATTAAAATTGTGGAAGTAACAACCAGAGGAATCAGAGCCAGCTAAAGGAGGTAAAGTTGTTGCCTCTAAGTAGCAGTTCCAGCATTAGAAAGAAATGTACCATTTCCTCTACTAGAGATAATAACAAAGAAAATAATAACAAAGGATACTATTATTTCTAAATATTTTTTATTTGCTTTTTTTTCACTAGCAAAAAAATCTAAGTGAAAAAAGAAAAGGAAGCAGAATAAGCATGGTAATTTCTTAATAAATATTTATTGAATAAATTATTTACTTTATATTAAACATGAGAAAAACAGCTTAGGATCAAAACTTTGTCAGTATATTTTTGGACTGTTTGGATCTTCTTTTTGGTTTAAAACAAATGGCAGAACTTTTTAATGTAATGTAGTAATCTCAGATCCGGCTTTTAGAATTCACTAGCACTTTTTCATCATAGGAAGCTATTTTCTAACTTTACACTTTCTGACCAATCAATATCATTAAAAACAAGCAGATTGCCTTCTGCAATAAACTACGTTCCCTGTGCATTCACCTAAGCCTGCACCAACCTGAAGATCAATGAATACAAAGACTTTGAACATGGCATTATATTTCTGAGTGCAGCTTCATAGAAGTCAAGACATGTTAAAAAACAGCACAGTGCCCCCCACATGTGCCCACCCAAGGCCCCCAGAGATCTCTGTGAGAACCGCAACAAGACACTTGTGCCTCTCCTTTCTATTGAAACCCTTCCACAGCTCCCATCATTGTTGTGTAGATTTCAGGGCTTTGCTGAATCGCAAGGCCACTATACGGAATTATTCTGAAAATCCAAATATAAGATTACAGAATAGTTTTCCCCAAATGGGAATGAGGTTTCTGTTTGGAACTACTTAGTCCAGTGGTGCTTATTTTTTTAGCCACTCAGCATTAATTTTTTTCTTCCTAATAACATCACCTCCTTCCATTAGGTATAATTTAGTAGGACTGTAATGGGAAAAGCCGGCCATCTCAAGCCAAGGGCTAGGTTCATGATTCCAGGTCAGTCAATAGAAAGCTCTTTCTATAGAATTCAAAACTCTAGTAGTGGAACCAGGTGGCTCAAGTCTCAACTCACATTAGGTCTTTCCAAGGTCAGGCTGCTTCTGCAAGATAGGATCATTATGGCTTCTGCCATCCAGCCTCCAGGGGTGCTTGAGATCTTCCTGTATCCAAGATCGGGTCTCCAGCTTCCCATCAATCCTGTGAGACCAAGTGGTTTTTGACTGAGTTAGCTTTTGCTACAGAGAATCAAAGAATCCTAACTAGGTCTATAGCATAAACTATAGATAGAGACTTTAACTGAGTAAAGAATAATGCTATCAACGAGGTGAAGATGATATTTAATGTATGAACATACAAAAGAGAAAACAGTGACTTCTTTTCTTTCCCACTGTATGATGACAACTGAGTTTCACATGTTTGTTTCTATGAAAACCAGATCTGGAGGTGGGAAAGAACGAGGAAGAAGCTCTTGAGTGTACCCAGAATGTTGTACGATTCTCTGTGTGCCAACCACAGTTCCAGGATGAATCTGAATGCTGCAATGAAATTATTTGCTGAATCTCAAGGCCACCATACAGAATAATTCTGAAAGTCCAAATGTAAGATTACAAAATAGTTTTCCCCAAATGAGAATGAGATTTCTATTTGGAAATACTTAGTCCACTGCTGTCCATTTTTCTCTAGAAAAGAGCAAAGTATTCACAAATTATGGTACGTGAACAATCTCAAGTAACAAATCCACTAATAGAACATTCAACTTGTCACATTCCACCAATGGTTTTAACACTGAATTTAAGAGCTGTGATCTCATTTTTAAATGAGATACATTTTTAAAAACTCATCTCTTAAAGCTAATCTTATAATAGGCAAAAAAAAAAGAGAGAATTAAATTAATCTTTCTATAGGTCATTTAACATATAATTGCTTTGCAAAGAAGAGGGTTAGGAGGTAAGAACGTGGTGACAAGATAATTAAGTAAAACAAGCAAATTGGTGAGAGTTGTAGGGGGTGCAGAACAGAATGAGAAGGTGATCTATAAAGAGGAAAAAAGTTTTAAATGTATTATACAGAGAGAGAGGATTGAAGACTACAACTACAAGGAGTCAGTGAATGGGGCTGATAAAACATCTTCAGACCTGCCACTATAAGGAAATGTAACTCAAATAGAAAAGAATTGAGGTGATATCAGCTGGGTTGAGGATATCTGAAGATGAGGGAGATAGATAACACTTTCAAACCATTAATATTTTTAAATTATAGTTCTAAAGTGTTGCATAATAAAATGAACATTAAAGTGAAGCAAACCGATGTTTAAAAATATGAGAGGAATGATGGTGTGGAGAAAAGAAACCTCTTGTACACTGTTGGTGAAAATGTAAATTAGCACAGCCATGATAGAAAACAATATGGTGGTTTCTCAAAAACTAAAAATAAAACTACCAAGTAATCCCTCTGCTGGGTGATATCCAAAGGAAATGAAATCAGTATGTGGAAGAGATATCTGCACTCCCATTTTCAATGCAGCACTGTTCACAATAACCAAGATATGTAATCAGCCTAAGTGTTTGTCCATAAACGGATAAAGAAATTGTGGTATATACACGCAATAAAAAAATTTTCAGCTTTGAAACGGTATATATTGCCAATTTCAGCAAAGTACATAAACCTAGATGACATTATGCTAAGTGAAATAAGCCAGGCACAGAAAGACAAAAACCACATGATCTCACTTATATGTGGAATTTAAAGAAAGATTACATACATAGAAACAGATAGTAAAGCAGTGGTTACCAAGGCCAGGGACATGGGACAAAGAGGAGGAAACGGAAAGATGCAGATCAAAGGATACAAATTTGCTTTACGTGGGATGAGTAAATCTAGAGATCTAACAGACAGCATGAGGAATATAGATCATTATATTGTATACTGAAAATTTGCTAAGAGAGTAAATTTTGCTTTCATCACCAAAGGAAGGTGACTGTGTAAGGTGATGGATAGGTTAATTTGCCTAACCATAGTAATCATTTCACTGTGTATATGTGTATCAGAATAGTATGTGCACACCTTATATACTATAAAAAATTTGAGGACAATCATCATAAAATCAGAGGAATTCTGTGGTAATTCATCAAAAATATATAAGAAACATTGTTTTCTGAACAATATAGACAACCAAAGTTAATTCTAATCTCAAATAAAACAGACTTTTCATATAAAATATACAAAGAAAGCACTATCACTTTTACCATATTTTAAGTATGACAGTTTCAAAGATTTCTGAATAAAGATTTCTAGTCAACTCACTTAATTGCTTTTTTTGAAAAACATAAGCTAAAAGAATAGAGTCCTTGGCTGGGCATGGTGGCTCATGCCTGTAATCCCAACACTTTGGGAGGCCAAGGCAGGCAGATCACCTGAGATCAGGAGTTCGAGACCAGCCTGGCCAACATGGAGAAACCCTGTCTCTACTAAAAATACAAAAAAATTAGCTGGGCGTTGTGGTGGTCACCTGTAATCCCAGATACTCGGGAGGATGAGGCAAAAGAATTGCTTAAACCTGGGAGTTAGAGGTTGCAGTGAGCCAGGATTGCACCATTGCACTCTAGCCTGGATGACAGAGTGGGACTCCATCTCAAAAAAAACAAAAAAGAATAGAATCCTTTCCCTACTGTTTGTTTTCATCAGCCTTGTCAAAGCAGGAACAAACCACCCCATTGGGTGAATGATATTAACAGCCCCTTCTCAAAAGAAGACATAATTGGCCAACAAACATAAGAAATGTTCAGTATCACTGATCATCAGATAAATGCAAATCAAAACCACAGTGAGATACCATCTCACACTAGTCAGAATGGCTATTATTAAAAAGTCAAAAAACATCAGATGCTGGCGAGGTTCCAGAGAAAAGGGAATGCTAATGCACTGTTGGTGAGGATGCAAATTAGTCCAGCCACTGTAAAAAACAGTTTGGAGATTGCTCGGAGAACTTGAAACAGAGCTACCATTTGACACAGCAATCCCATTACTGGGTATATACCCCCAAATAAATGAATCTTTCTACCAAAAAGTAACATGTACTCATATGTTCATCACTGAACTATTCACAATAGCAAAGATACAGAATCAAGCCAGGGGCCTATCAATGGTATATTGGATAAAGAAAATGTGGTACATGTCCACCATGGAATACTACTCAGCCGTAAAAAGAATGAAATTACATTCTTTGTAGTGACATGGATAGAACTGGAGGCAATAATCCTAAGCAAATTAATACAGGTACAGAAAAGCCAATACTGCATGTTTCCCTTATGAGTGGGAGCTAAATATTGATCACATAAGAAAATAAACATGGGAATGACAGACACTGCAGACTGCTAGAGGGTGTGTGGGGTGAATTTAAAAACTACCTATTGGGCAGTATGTTCACTATCTGCGTAATGGGATCCATACTCCAAACTTCAGCATCTCGTATGACAAATGTACCCCTACATCTAAAATAAAAGCTGAAATTTAAAAAATATATACAAGACGAATTGCAAATTTGGTGAGCAGGTAGCTATCTCATAAAATAACACTTAAGACTTTATTCAATGTATTTGAGTTGGCTAGAAAATTGGCTGGCGAGTTATAAAATAAATGGCAACAAAATAGTGACATTTTGAGTACCTGATGAGGGGTCCCAGGAACCAGTATTCATTCAACCTCACTTTATGTACAAACGGAACACTGCCCTCACTGAAGCAATAGTTCAATACAAATGTTCAAAGGGTCATTTTCAAAATCTTTATGCATCTAGGGCATCAGCCTTAACTATATTTACATTGCATGGGTTTTGGTAACAACTTACCTCTGTTTAATTTCTTTTTAAAAACGCTTTAAGTAGTCAGGTCTCCAACAAAAGTAGCTAAATTTAATAAATTAAACTTCCTCTGTCCCTGTATTTGTTTCTATTTGCAGACGCAATGTAGATAGGAGAGAGAGGAGGCAAAGAGACTCTTCTTCTGGCAGTGAAAGAAATCCCAGAAGACAGACACGTGGAAGGCAACACAGGGGGCCCAGGTGGCAGAGGGAGCAGTGAGAGATGGATGCTCAAAGCAGGTCCATGCTGGCTTTCCATTCTGCTGCAAGTCATTAGGGAATTGAAAATTCACTTCCTCTGCAGAATTATATACTCAATTAAATGTGAACATTCTTCATACCTGTTCCTCTTCCTAAGGCCATGGGCTTCAACATAAGTGAGGAATATAGCAATAGAAATCTCAAGTTGCATTGAGAAATTGATTTTATTTTTCTAAAACCATACCCTGAATCACAGAGTGCCTCAACTGTTCCACCTGTAAACACAGAAAATCTTTGTCTACACAGTCCTCACAGAGATGGCATAAGGATTCATAAAGTCTAGAAAGGGCTTTTCCTTAGAGAAAGGAATTGCATGAACCCAAGATTTTTCTAATCTATTAATAAAATCTTGACTTCCCTAAAAAACCATATGGGAATTATGTGATCTTGCAGCACACCAGCTGCATTCCAGATAAAAATATTATCAGTTTTGAAGTTACTTGTGTGAAGATTTGGCAATTTTCCTCAATAACTCAGTCTAATATAATTACGTACCTGACAAAAATGTTAACTATGAAAGAAAGAGAGGTGGAAAACAATCACTAAGCAATTGAAGTGCAACACAGGCCTGGCTAATTGTGAAGAGATGCAATTAACTAGTTTATGTTCCTGAGATGAGTGGGTTAAATATAAAACAAAGAATTTTAAAAATTTCAGTCCCTAATGAGTAATGTTACCCTAAAGATCATATTTGTTTTATTTAATTTTTATGATGCATATTCCATTTTTTACTTGAACATAATGAGTTTTTTCTGTGTTGACCCTTCCGCATGAGAGAGACTTTTTTGACACCACTCCTACTCTCTCACCCTGGTTTTCGTCACACAGGGATTTACCCTCCCCTGCCATGCACACTGCAGTGATCCTGAACATGCATTCCCTGCCCCTACAACCTACCACTCAACGCACACCTAGAAGGGAGCAGCAGGAGCAGCAGAGGAAAGTAATGAGAGCTTATTTTCCAGGTGGGAAGACAAGCTTCTGCACAAGCTGATAATATGTGCTCCCCACTCTTCTCTGCTCTCTCGTCACCTCTGCATGCATTAAAATTTCCCAATGTTCAAAACTCTTTCTCACTTTCTTTCACAACTGCTGATATGCTCCTAATAGGTAAACAACTAAAAGAGAAATCTAGTGCCTGATCTCCTAAATTTGAGTCTCTCCCTGCTCCTTGCTGCCCTACTCAACACCCTAGTCATGTCCATCAGCTGGACTGGTGTGGCCAACCAGCTCCTCAGCCAGGCATCAAAGGCCCCACATGGAAGCTCCTAGGTAGATGGGTGGCATTACCTTACACTGATCCCCTTGATTCTTACTTTCAACAACATCCACTTCTTTGAATTTCTCAGGATCAACAAATTAGTTTTTTCTTTCTTATGAAATAGTCCTCTTCCTCCACAAACTACTGTAAAAATACTGCCAGTCCTTCATAGCCTAGTTTAAATGTTACCTGTTTTCTCTATGAAAAAATGTTCTAATATCTACAAGTAGAAATTCTTGGCATCTCTTTTTTATTCTCTCATCATCATCATTATCATCTCTAGAATACTTTAATAGTTTCAGATTCAGGCTGCCATAATATTAATGTCTGTATCCAGTACCCTCTCCTAAAGTCTGATCCCTTGGAGGTCACGGTGTCTTGTCTAGAATAAATGTCTCCTCATTGTTGAGCAAGTAAATGATTGAGTTCTTCCTTTACTGTTTTCTCATTTAGTTCTGCAAATGACAGTATGAAATGAAAATGTGAAAGGAGTACAGACTAAGAAAAGCAAGACATGCTAAAGGGCCAAAAGTAACTTTTGTTTTTTGCCTCATTTTGCTAATTTCTTCTGTATATCTATAACATGCTGCTCAGTAGGGGTGAGAAAATAAACTTGGTGTGGCAGGAATAGAAAATAGAGGTTTTCTATTTTACTGCAAATAAAAGATTGCAAAATAGGGGGAAACTACCATTTTTTATCTTTTTTACTACCATAATTTATTATATTTTCCATTTTCTATAGAAGACACTAGAACAAGGCAAAATTATTCATGTTTTAAAAGGTACATTGAATTATATTTTCTAATCCCCAAAGTGAATCCAGCAGAAAATCAGTCAAGCAGCAAGCAGGCAAAGAGGGAGACCCTCCCTCGTTCTGTCATATGTCTCTTTCCCTGAAGTTACTCCTGGTCAAATGATATAAAGATCCTTCTCAAATCTACTGGAATCAGAACACACACACCTTGTCATGTGTGTGTGCTAGCACAGTGTAACAAATCAGTCAGTCAACAAATGTTCATTCACTGCCTATGATGCATCAGGAAGACTGCAGGCCCATGGGGATTCAAAGAAGAACCAAACAGCTCCCATCCTCCTGGAACTTCTACTCTCAACATTGCCAACTGTCTTCACACAAATAATTCAAACAACTGGAAATATGCAGAGTGTTATTTAAGAAAAGTATCACAGACAGGTGTGGTGGCCAGTCTTTCCACGTATGTGTGAGTGATCATGGACGAAGACAACAGCTTTAACATATATTTATTAAGTGCTTACTAGTAATCCTACATTAAAGGCTCTTAGCATAATGCTTGGCACATATTAAGTGTTGAATAAGTGACATGGAATATATACATTGTTCTTTGCTAAGGAATTATATATTTCCACTTCTAAAGTCTACTTCTCATTTCAGTCACCTTAGACTAAGAAATATTAGAAAAGCCATTCATTCATTCCACCTTTACAGTGTTGGTGTATCACCCCTAAGAAGTTGGTATATAAATTGTCAAGGATCCTAACTGATGTCAAGAGTCTCTCCTCTTTTTCTCCTCATTAAAATTCTGATGTAGGGTCTCTGTAGGCTCAATCTCTGAGTTACAAGGGATAGAGTAGCAAGGCATGAAATTTAGGGTTAACTGGCTTTGGGTGTATGCAGTTATTTGGCCATGAGACCTAAATCATCTGTAAAACGGAGATAGTAATATTGACTGCATACAACTTCTATGAGCCCAAGATAAGAGAGCATGAAAAAGGAGCCATGATCGTTACTGGCAGGGATACTTGAGATTGTGTCTGAAGACAAATAAGATTCAACCCACTGTTTAGAGGCCAGTGAAGCCAAACCAGCCGTGCACTGACACCTTCCAAAGATAAAGGGAATGTCCTTTGTCTGAAGCGCATTCCAAGCACAGACACAAACTAGTGATTTACAATGTGGCTCATGGAGGAGGACTGGGGCTAGCCTGCTACTGCACCTGTTAAAATACTCAAATAGTACCGCCCATCCCACTTAGAGCGCAAGAGAAATACAAAGGCACCTCAAGAGTGGACTTGCTGTCACTTTTGTCATCGGCCCTGTGGTTGCCTTACTTGCAGTCTCATTCCAAACCCTCAGCTTGTGATCTCCTTTATCACACCCTACAGCCTCTAACTTGCTGTGCCGGATTTTCTGAGGTCTCTTCTGTGAGAACATCTTGAGCTGCTGGATGTGTGCATGCACTTGCACAAATAAGAAACAGAGAGCTGGTGCAGCCAGAAGGACTTACATACTTTTTTCTCAAATAACACATTTGAGTATTAAACGCAACGTATTCTGTTCTCTTGCTAACAAAGAGTAATAAAGCCAGAGTGCTGCCTTCCCAGCAGCTCTTGTCTTTGAATCGTGCAGAGCAGAAATGATCCTCAGTTTGTAGGCAGCAACAGCCTCCAGAAAATATGGGAACATTGCCAAGAGCCCTGAAAAACCTCCACAGCTAATTGGGAACTGGCTTATTAGTGACACTTTGGAGAGTCAGGTTGTCATTGAAGAGAAACGAAGGAGAACACAGTGGGCGCTGTAGCCTGGAATTAGGCAGTGGGAGGAGGGAGGGTTGGTCCCTGCTCCTTGCAAGAACATTGCTCTGTAATTTTCTCAAACAGTGTGCTCAGCTGGCTTGCAAAAGCACTGGATCCTGCAGACAACACCTTAGCCTCCACTCTTCCTTGAACACTGCCCCTTCCATAGGCATTTAGAGAGTTCTGTGACCATGTAAATGCACCCTGAATTTGTTAACACAACTGAGAAAAACCTGTCATGCCCTCTTAGTAGCCTTTGGAACATGTACCTACAATTGTGTGTGTGTAGCCAACTGAAAGTGTTTTATTTCACAATGATTAGACAATTTCTGTAGCAAAGAACTCCTGATTTTTGGGTAAACATTAAAAACCCAACAAAAGGAGAAATGAATTAAAGAACTCACAATTTTTATTTAACTAACTTAAGTCAAAATACAAAGTAGTTCAATTAATTAGGGAGCATCATAAGAGATAAATATGACTAGCAGTTTCAATTAAAACCCTTGATTTTTAAAAGAAAGTTAAGGACATGGATATCAGTGTCAAGCCAGCAGTCTAGCAAAATGCTGGGTCACAAGTATCACCTTTGAGCCACTAGCAAGATGTTGTTCTACTAACAAACTGGGTTTCTCAGTTCCCTCCCCATTGGGCTGATGGTGATTAATCTGGATAACCTTTTCTGATTTCTATGCTAAAATTTTAGCCTTCACCCATTTGTTTTTATTTTAAAAAAGAAGAATCAGTGTCATTCTGCATTAGCAATGAGAGCTATGTAATGTGGTAAGCATATACTACATCCATTTGCTATGCTCCCTGCTGGATTAATTGATAGAAGTGAGTTGCCACCCTGCTAGAAAGAACAAAGACTAGACCCTGGAATTAACTCCTGAAGTTCTACACTGGGGTGGGGAACAATCCCATTCTTTTCCTGAAGTACTAGAAGTCCATCTGAATATAGAGAAACCGGAACATGAAAAACATAGTTTATAGCCACCTGTTGTTGTCTTACTCCACAAATTGTCTGTTGTATCTCTTATAGCAAATTCATTCTTCTCTTTTATTTATTTATTTTTAATTGAGATGGAGTCTTGCTCTGTCACCCAGGCTGGAGTGCAGTGGCACAATCTCAGCTCACTGCAACCTCCTCTACCTGGGTTCAAGCGATTCTCCTGCCTCAGTCTCCCAAGTAGTTGGGACTACAGGTACCTGCCACCACGCCCAGCTAATTTTTGTATTTTTGTAGAGACAGTGTTTCACTGTGTTGGCCAGGCTGGTCTCGAACTCCTGACCTCATGATCTGCCTGCCTCAGCCTCCCAAAATGCTGGGATTACAAGTGTAAGCCACCATGCCTGGCCTCATTTTTCTTTATTTATGATAATGATTCAGGATTTGCCCATTCTCTTATTCAGCTTAGCCTGTGACACAACAAATTCCCTGAATCTTAAGGTAACTTTATTTATTTATCTAACTCTTGCTGTTAACATCATACACGTGTATGCACATAGACATACACACATGCATTTTAGTGGTAGACAATATTGGGTTGGTTACCTATCTAATATTTGGCCATTTTTTCCGCTTTCTTCTTTTTCGGGAAGGCTTGCTCCCTACAAGAGAAGCTAAACTGGCACTTATCAGTATTCCCAGCTTGCTTTCTTCTAGAGGTAGTATGTGACCAAGTTTTAGACTGGTCCTCTAACAGAGTCATAGGATGGCAGTGTGACACAGTTGTGAGGTAGAAGGTGACAGAATCCTGCAGCAGCAATGTGATGATGTGACAGATTTTTAGAGTAACGATGTGACAAAATCTATGGAAGTGACACACAGTTCTGAAATGGTTTTGTGACACTGATTTGAGGTGGCCATGTGATGTAGAGCTTTAGTGGCAATGTGACACATTGACAGCCATGGAACACAGTCCTGGTGTGACAATGTGACATACTTCTGGAATGGCCATACTGAACATTCCTGGGATGGCCATGTAACAAAGTTCTGGGCTGGCAATGTGACATAGAAGAGGACCATGTGAAAAGTATCTGGTCAATGAAGAATGTCTCCTGGATAGCTTCTAGGAAACGTTCTCCCTCCATCTAAAGAGGAATATGGAAAAAGGCTTTCCTCACCACTGGGACTGCCCCTTTCTCTTCACACAGTTGAACAGATTGACATGAGCACATAATGCACCCAGCTGCTGCAGCAGACATACGGCTAGCAACAATGGCAGACATTTCATCCACTAAGGATGGCAGATGAATGAGAAGTTCCTGGAACCTTGATGGCACTTTGTGAGATAACTCTTAGCTTGCTATCCCTAGATTACTTCCTAAGTGAGTGATGTGGTTAGGCTTTGTGTCTCCACCCAAATTTTTATCTTGAATTATAATCCTCATAATCACCATAATCCTCACATGTCAAGGGAGAGACCAGGTAGAGGTAATTGGACCATGGGGCAGTTTCTCCTATGCTAGTCTCTTGATTGTGAGTGAGTTCTCAGAAGATCTTATGATTTTACAAGTGCCTCTTCCCTTTTTGCTCAGCACTTCTTCCTGCAGTCCTGTGAAGAAGGTGTCTTGCTTCCCCTTCACCTGCAGCCATAATTATGTTTCCTGAGGCCTCACCAGCCGTGGTGAACTGTGAGTCAATTAAACCTGTTTTCTTTATAAATTATACAGTCTCGGGCAGTTCTTTATAGAAGTATGAAGATGGACTAATACAGTGAGATAATAAAGTCCTGCTATTTATACCACACACATATGTGCCGTTGATATTGCATACATATAGTTAAGCACAACCATTTCCCTGTTGAAATTACATTTATTTTTGTAAGAAAAAACACAAATTGCTTTTGCATAAAAGTTCAGGAGAAAAAAATTGATTTGAAACCTCATAAAGAATAATACAAGTAGCCTCCTTTAGTTATATAAAGATAATGCAAGCAGGCTTCCTGTCCTAGCACAAAGACACATAAGACTTTTTGCTTGACAAAGTTACATGCTAAAGACTGTGGTAAGCAGCTCTAGCAAGTGAGTGGCCAGTTGGCACAAGAAGCTCTAGGAAATCGAAACTTCCCTGTTGTTTCTTTCCAAAGTTCAAAACAAGGGAAAACAATCAATTTGCACCAAGGTGACCATAGCCACCTACAATCACCTACAATACAATTACCTGTATCATAAGCGAGGCTCATGATCAAGTGTTCAGGTGTAGATCAAGCTGAGAACTCTGTAGTTTCCAGTATCAGCGGTTGGGACTTAGGAAATAACATTGAGTATAAAATCTGGAAATCTCAGTGTTGTTGTGAAGGGATGTGAACAAGCAAGGGCATGCTAGAGCCATTGGACAAACAGTATCATCTGTCACACTGTGTAAGACATAGAGGTTAAGTCATGCTAGCAATGAGATTGCCAAATAGCAACTCCCTGTTTGCTTTTTGTGTGTGGAAATAGGCTGAATCTCCTATCACAACTCACTTTGGTCATATGAGCAAATGGACAGGTTCTTGAACAAATCGGACCTTGGGAAACATGAAGGAAGAGCTAATAAAATTTTCAATAATAGGACTTGTGGACTTCAAAGCATAAACTATAAATGAGTGAATACATGCATCAGTATTCCCACATTAGTGAGGCAGAGTATATATATTTTTGCCTTTGTCATGTCAGGCATATATCTACTTACATATCAACATCAAGCACTACACAACAACTGTTGATAGCACCAGTAGGATAATTAATTAAGCACAGTTATTTTTTACTAATATAATCTTTCTAATTTAAAAATAAATTTTATTGTGCATATTTTAGGTATACAACATGTTGTAAGATACATATATATATATAGAGAGAGAGACACATAATAAAATGGTTACTATAGTGGAACAAGTTAATATACCCATCATTTTACTTACTCATTTCTCCCTCTGTGGCAAGAGCAGCTATCATCCATTCATTTAGCAAAATTTCTGACTACAGTATATTATTATTCTATAGTTCTCATGTTGTATATTAGTAGGATATTTGCTACTTTTTACCCTTTCACCTACATCTCCCCATTTTCTCTCCTTCACCTCAACTCTGGTAACCACTGTTTTATTCTCTATCTCTATTTCTCTATATATATTTGATTTTTTTAAGATTCCACATGTACATGGGACCATGCAGTATTTATCTTTCTGTGTCTGACTTATTTTACTTGGCATAATGTGCTCTAGGTTCATCCATATTATGGCAAATGGCAGGATCTCCTTTTTTAAGGCTGGGTAGTATTCCCATGTGTGTGTGTGTGTGTGTGTGTGTGTGTGTGTGTGTATGTGTGTGTGCACGCACACATATATGTACATGCACACACACATATATTTATACACACGTACTATAGTTTCTTTATCCTTTCATCCACTGGTGGACACTAGTTTGTTTTCATATGTTGGCTATAGTGAATAATGCTTCAATGAACATGTGAGTACCAACATCTTTACTAGGTGGTGATTTCTTTCCTTTGGGCATATCCCCAGAAGGGGAATTGCTGGATTATATGGTAGTGCTGTTTTCTTTAGGGACCTCCTTATTGTCTCCTTATTGTTATACCAATGTACATATCCCTAAACAGTGTACAAGAGTTACCTCTTCTCCATACTCTCACCAATACTTGATAATACTTATTAAAATGTTAGGAAATCCTATTTGAATTAAAACATTTCAGCAAAGACTGGAAAGAGCATAATATATATAATTAATTATATATTATTTCATATAATACATACTATATAACTATAAAATATGACACATAATTAATTTTATATTATTGTATATAACATATAATATAGAATTAACACATACAATCTATATGTAATTAATCATAATATATATAATCTTTCTGATCTTTGTCCAAATGTTTTATTTCAGAGATTATTTCTTAACATTTTAATAAGTGTTTCTTAGGAAAATTTTCTAAAATAAAATAAGTCTGGAAAACACTTTTTACACAAATTTAAACTGGTTGCTTTGATGCAAGCCCTCTGAACCTTTGAATATGCAGTATAAATATCCAGGAGAGGAAAGAATAGACATTGCATTTAAAAATTATGTATCCACTGAAGTCTTTACAAAGCGTCTCATGAGACTAGTTTCTTGCAAAATATAATTTGAAAAAATCTGATTTAGTTTTAAATTCAACCCACAGATAATAAATGTTTAATTTTTCCATATATTTTCTTTAAATTAAAAATATTAAAATTTATTACAATTATTTGAAAGTCAACCTTGTATTCAATTGCATTTTTATTCACAAGCAGTCCCTTTATGCCTTCACCATTCTAGCACGTTTAATATTAATTCATGGCTTGATCTGAGGGAGTCGATTTTTAAACACATTTTCAAGAATGGTTCATAGATATAGGTTTCACGATCCCACCCAAGTATGTGAAATATTTTTTCTGTTGGTTTATTGTGTGACATTGATCTTGGTTATATACACAATCGCTAGGTCCTCAAATCATGTCCTCAAAATGCTAGGAAAAATCTGTTATGTATTACTGTATAGGAGTTAGTAGCTAGCCTGAATTTGTTCTTTTGTTCACAAGTTTAGTTTGTAGGGTAGAGCAGGAGGGAGGTTTGAGGTGCATGGAGCTAAATCCAGATACTCTGTTTTAGTCCAGCTTCTTTAACTTAGCCCAATTTTTTGAGATTCATCCATGTTGTTTTATGCTTGAATACTTCATTCCTTTTTATTGCTAAGTAGTATTCTGCTGTATAGTATACTGCAATTTGTTGATGGAATCACCTGTTGATGGTCATTTAGATGGTTTTCACTTTCTGGCTATTTTTTTATTTATGTGATTTAAAATTTTTGCAAGGATGTGTCTAGTGTGGGTATCTGAAATAATTTTGAATGATATTTGCAAAGCATGTCAAATCAATATAACTGGTTTGCTATAAAGATTCAATTTGAGGCTGGGCATGGTGGGTCACTCCTGTAATCTCAACACTTTAGGAGGCTAAAGTGGGTGGATTACCTGAGGTCAGAAGTTTGGGACCAGTCTGACTAATATGGTGAAACACTGTCTCTACTAAAAATACAAAATTAGCCAGGCATGGTGGTGTTTGGCTGTAATCCCAGCTATTTGGGAGGCTGAGGCAGAAGAATCACTTGGACCCGGGAGGCGGAGGTTGCAGTGAGCCAAGGTCATGCCATTGCACTCCAGCCTGGGAAACAAAAGCAAAACTTCTCAAAAAAAAAGACTCACTTTGTTGGGACATAGAGATAAAAAGCATTCTTTTGATCCAATAATTGATACCTTCCATGTTCAATGGTACCCTCTTTTCCTACTGGGGAGGACATGAGAATTGAAGGTCTCTGAGTGGAAAAATGTCCCACGATGAGTGTGCACTTAGTATGGTGCTTACTACTGCAGACTGAGTCCAGGTCAAAAAAGAAGGAACCCTGAAGGTGGTGGTAGGCCAGTGTAATGCACTAGAGAAGTCCCTAAATCACAGCCCATTCCGGTACCTGGGATCATGAAGGCAAAGAAACTCTCTTTAGAGAGTTCAGATACTGTGGTCTGCCAAAAGGGCTAGAGAGGCTGAAAGCACTCCCGCCTGCCCTTTCCACAGACTCTGTCTCGCAGGGCTTAATCTCTGCTAGTTTCTTGTTTCTCTCTTTTTTTGTATGCCATAGATTCTTCCAGTGAACTCTCCAGTAGGCTCTAGCACTCTCCCCTTAACCCTCTCTTTGGGCTATGATTTTTCCTCTGCAATTTTGGTTCTTCCTTCTGGGGAGAGCTGGTCCCTGAAATCTCGAGTCAGTCATCTGGAGAAGCTCTTCAATGCCTCAGGCTATGGACTGATCTGGAGGATGTGTACTGGTTTAGTGTCCAAGCTTAGCTCCAGACGGGTACAATGTTGGGTGCTGCTGGACCAGGCTGACCTGTCTGGCAATACCCAACATTTGTGTTACAGAGGAGTGGCATGGACTTGGTAAGATTTTCTGGGTTATAAATAGCCTTAGGGTGGTGGCTTTCTCAATTGCAAATTATAGTAATAAGGTATTGGGCACTCCTGACTAACTGGAATAGTGTGGGGAATGGTGTTAGCTGAGGTCACGCACATGTTTTCTCCTTCCCAACCACTGTTTTTGTGCAAGCAAATGTAAATGGGATATGCTGATTGACCTCTGGCCTAAAGGTAGCACTTGCACAAAGATCCAGATGCAGAGATGACCATGGGATTTACTCCTGGCCTATGTTACCCATGGAGAAGGAAGTGCTCAGCTGTCCCAGGCAATAGGTGGGGCATGGAACTCCCAAAAATGCCTATCTGTGTCCTGCTACCAAGAGGGGTGGAGGAGCAAAGCTGGGTGGAAGCTGGGTAAGGCAAGTTCTCACTCTGGCTTCCCAAGTGTGTGTGCAAACAAAGGCTCTGATGGTGGCTGCTTGGGTAATGTACCAGAGAGAAGCAGAACCACCTTACATTGTCTTCGAGATTATATCTGCCACTGCTGCACAATAGAGTCATGCAAGGAGAGAGGGGCAGGAGGAGGCAGTGGGACCCACCCAGGTCCCATGCCCTTGATATGGCATGTCTCACACCCTCAGGCTTCTACTGGCAGAAAGCTGCAGTAGCCAGTTGGATCCCAGGCAGTCTGTGCTCAGAACACAAAACTGCCCCGGACCACAGGACTTTCCACCTGAGACAGAAACCTAGGTTCTCAGGCCACACGCCTCCTGGTTTGGCTTGTGAAGCATAGACGCTCAGCTCACACAGCCGTGGCAGGAGAACACCTGAAAGAAGTATCCTATAAATGTCATTTAGATTAGTTATTTCACAGTATTGTTTAAGTGTTTTATATCATTACTGACTTTCTGCCTCTCTCTTCTATAAATTATTGGGAAATGACTATTAAAATATTTAACTACAATTATGGATTTGTCCATTTTTTTTGCAGTCCTATAATTTTCTTTATGTATTTTTGAGCTCTATTACTGCATGCATACATGTTTAGAAGTGTTATTTTCTTTTGAGAAATTAAATCCTTTGTCATTAGGGAAAACCTTTTTAGCCACTAATAATATTCTTTTATCTAAAATCTACATTTATAATATTATTATAACTACTTCAGCTTTTTTTCCGTTTAATGTTAACATCATGACATATACACATATATGATGTTCACATGGATTCAGGCTGCTACCATCCTTTCAGTCCTTTTACTTTTCACCTATGCAGCTTTATATTTAGAGTGATTTTCTGGTAGGTATCAGATGGTTGAATTTTAAATAGCTTTTATGGATGACATGGCTACGTGCAGTCTTGACCTAACTTTTTACTGAAAAACTTTTGTAATTCCATCAATAATTTTTGACTTTCCAAGTACATGTTAAAAGATTGACATCATTCAAGTTTTTGCAAATTTTCTAAGTACTAAAGTGTTTAATAATCCTTACTGACAAATACAATATGGAATTTTATTAAGATTGATGAATGGCTTTTGAGTCCAATTTTTCCTGTATTAATTATTTCAAATTTGTGAAAAAGCATCCATTATTCAGAGTAGACAGCTCACACCTAGTGTGAATGTAACTGAAAGGCACATCTGTCCCAAATGAACACAGGAACCCAGTATATGTGAAGGCAGAGATTCAGGCTGATTCCATTCATGGGTTGTACACTAACTTGGAAGTATGAAGCGTCAGCACCTCTAGACTTTGCATGGTTTTCTTGTCTATGACAGGCAGGGCAATGGTTTGTATGGAGTTGCTAAAGTAGATGTCCAGATGCTAGTACACCTCCGTAGTCACACTCAGCACTTAGTATTTGAGCATTTATTGCCAGCATCAAGTCACTTATGCTTTCTGGGAGAGCTTTCTTGCCCCAAATCCTCTGACTAGTGTACTTGGGGCTATAGGTGACTGGCCCATGTGCTACAGTTATCTCAGCTATTCTATTGCCCCAGATTTACCCCAATTTGTAAAATATTCTATACCCAGTTTCATGGTGAGGAAGATCCAGTGCAGGCTTGACCTCTCCTGACATACCTCAATTCAATACCACAGGCATTTCACCAGTGCTTGCTGCTAGGATTCTGTCATTTAGAAGACAGCCTTCAACAGGAATTACAAGGAATCTTAACCACTCTATGTTTGTCTGTGTGACTCCCAGATTGCCATACCAAAGAGTGGGAATGCAAGTTGTCCCATCCCACTTCACTCATTCCTCAACTTTGCCATTTCTTCCATGCCTCTTTTTCAAGGTTCCAGCAACATCAGCCCAATTTTGAAACTTTGCCCTTACAGGCAGGTGGTAAAATTGAGGACAATTTAGGCAGCCCAAAAGTTTTACAGAGTGGCTGCTGGATATGTAAAATGGATTCTTCATTAAGCCTTGTTGGTGGTGGCTAGCCTCCAAGAGCTGATATTGCTCTCAGCTTAGCAGCTCTTTTTCTTAGCTGAAAGCTTCAATATCTAATTTTTAGACAACAGAAAAGATGTCATGACATTTCATATTATCTTGTATATCAACATGCACTGATTTGCTTTCTCTGTCACAGGAAATTTTGTCTTTGATTATTGTTTCTACTCTAATTATGTTATCTTTTCAGGAATAGCTAACTTCTCTAAGCTAAATCTCTAATATTACTCATTCATTCCTTCATTTACTTACTAAATCGTTCATTCAATAAACATCTACTAAGTGAATAGTACCAGGAATCACTCCAGGCATAGAGAATATAGTGGTGAGAAAAATATACATGGTCTTTTTTCCCGTCTTAAGAAACAGCAAGAATGTCAGATAATCAAAACATCATTCCAATAAAATGTGATATACTAGAGTATGCAGAGAGTACTGGGAAACAATTAATCTAGAGGGCTCAAACTAGGTCAGTGAGTCAAGCATTAGGTAAATAGTAGTCAGGTAAAAGAGGCAAGAAAAGTGTTACAAGTAGAGAAAACAGCATGCCAAAAGGCTTTTGCAGTTAAAGAAAAAATGTGTCACATATTTAAGGAATTATAGAAATTCATGTTGACTCTACTAATGAAGATAAGAGCAGGATAGTGGCTAGGTCAATTCAAGTTATGCATGGTTATGCATGACAGATAGAATCTTAAAGACAATGCAAGTCAACAAATCTTCTAAGCCCTCAAATCATACAACTATATTTCAGGAGAATCACCTGGCTACAGTGTAGAGTTTAGACTAGAGGATTAAAAGATTGGTATCAGTAAATTTATTAGAAGTTTGCAATGGTCCAGGAATGAGGGGATAGAGGATTGGATTAGTTCGATTAGGAGCAGTTAACATAAGCAAAAATGGACACATTTGAGAGATAGTTAGCAGGTAGGCTCAAAAGAACTTAGATGCTTCTTTATGGAAGCCTAGAGTGGCATGTTTGAAGATAAAGGAGATAAAGATAGTTGGTTTTCTGTTTCTAGCCAACTTTTAATATACAACACAGAAAGAAAGCTGATGAATTCAGAATTTAAAGATTCACTGTGAAAGTCAAAAACAAATGTCCAGTGGCTGGTTGTATATATGGCTCAAGAGTCAACAGATGTCAAAGCTAATATAGATATTTGAGAGCTATCATATTTAACTTTTAAATTTCATCTCACATTAGTTTTCTCTATCATTTTTTTTCTGTCTTCCAGATGATCTTTTTAAGTTTGAGTTCTACATCACTTATTTAGTTTTCTGCTACAGGATTTTTATTAAATATGCTATCTATCCTTATTTTACTAAACTCCCTTCATATTTTATCTTTGCTTTCATAATTTGGTACCTCTTATGGTTGCCTATTCACATTACATCACTTTGATTATATTAATGCGGTCAAGCAGTTTTCAAAATTCTCTTTGTCTATTGCAAAACGTTTTTCCTATTTAGGATGTTGCTTCCATTCCAATTTTTTTTGTGTGTGTGAGCCCTGTGTTATTTTGCCCTCTCACTCATCTGCAGTCCAGAAGATTCTCCAGTTTTCATTCTGGGGGAAAATATTTTAAGTCATGAAGCAGATTCTGGGGGAAAATATTTTAAGTTATGTAGTTTATTTAGCTGTAGAAACGCCAATAGAAGAGGGGGAATGATAAAGGTAAAGGAAGACAACATATAAAGGGTACATTGTTGAACCAGCTACCACTGTAGGTAAATCTATGGGAAAGCCCTAGGAACCAGTGCACATTACATATTGAGAATTGTCCCACCTTAGGTGAAAGCTGTCAGGTAAACAAATGCACATATTGGTATCTGGAGATCTGTCTAGTCCTGGAAGATGTTGGCAGGACACTGGGTCTTGTACAAAGACTTATTTTTGTCATTGTTCAAGAAGTATGGATGTCTCTTTGTTCTTTTTATGTCTTGTTTTGTTTAACCCTCAATTGGGTGTACTGCAATATAATTCTAAGGTTAACCACCTTGAGTTAGCATTGGACTCACAGTTAAAAGCCCAGTCATCCACAAGACTGTCTGTAGTTCAGATGCCAGCCACAACTTTGGGGGTTCTCATACCACACACACTTCAGACTGTCTATACATTCAGGGGTGCCCTTAAGCTCCTTGGGTTCAGTAGTTCACTAGAATTACTTGTAGAACTCAAGAATGTGCTACATTCATGAATACATTTTATTATAAGGGATACACATAGAATGATATCTGATAAGGAACTTAAATGCCCTCTGCCTGAGAAGTCTCCCTGGGGAGAGGGCATTTAAGTTGATGTACCTTCCCAGTATATCAATGTATGCTCCACTGAACTTCAGTGTCCATAGTTTTTGTCAGGGTTTCATTACATAGACATAATTGTTTGAATCACAGGCCATGTGATTGGATTTAATCTATAGTACTCATGCCTTCCCAGAAGGTTTGGAGGTCAAATGACTCAACATCTCCAAATCCTCTAATCACTTGGCTGGTCTTCCTGAGATACCCAACCCCTATCCTGAGTCATCTCACTAGCATAAGCTATCTAGGGCCCATCATGAATCACCTCATTAGCATTAACTATAGGGCCCACTACAAATGAAAAAGAGCTCTATCACTCAGGGAGTTCCAAGGATTTAGTTTCCCTCCCAGGAACAAGGGACAAAGACTAGATTGATTTTTTTTATTATATCACATTCCTCCATCTGGAGACAGCTGAATCTTCTTTGATCTAGATCTGAAGGGAGATTTGGAGTTATATACTACCACTAATTTCTCATGTTTAGCAGGCATCAATTTAGTTAATTTTTCATACTAAGAATCCTCTCTTCCCAATACCTGATCCTCTGAAAAACCGGAACACTTAAAACTATGTCCCCAGAATACATTTCTTTTTTCCAGGACCTCATAAAGGTACAGAATCCAAATGAATGTAGAAATATGAAGGAGAAATAGTACCCTTGCAGGAGAAGGCAGATCTCCTTGTGTTCTGGGTAAACACAGATTCTGGGTCACAGAATCACAAGGTAAGTCATGGGAGAAGCACGAATGTCACACTTTTCTTTATGCTGGTGAATTGGCTTTATTTTTCGTAGAAATTTTCTCAGAGATTTTCACGATAGCCTTAGTTTTCAAGAATGGTGTAAATTTTTCCATTTTAGTAAAGAAATTGGGGGAAGCCAAATAAGAATATGCAAACCAAGCATTATTTCAAAACATAACTCCAACAATTATGATGCACAGCTTAAAATGGCATCTTTAAAATGCATTACCACATCTAATTGTGTATATTCTAGTTTTTGTATCTTTTAATTATTAACAAGCTCAGACTTACCTTTTACTAGGAAAGTGATATAGCAAAGTTGGCTGATATAGCTTCTTCACACAGACACTCTACTCAGGCAGAACTTTGCTATGGAGCTCAGATAAACTAAATCTACGGGCAAGTAATGTGCAGGCTTCCTTCCTCTCCTAAACATGAAGGTTGTATCGGAAAAGAGGTGTTTCATTCTCATGTCTGTTTTCTTTATTTTTCTTTTGTTTTCCTCTACTGGAAACCTTTACTAAATTCTATATCTATACAGCAATATCTGAAGTCATGCATAAAATATAACCACATGCCAATCCTACATCAACCTAGTATTTTCCTTCCACAATCTATTCCCTATAACTTTCCTTGGTGTTAGCTAACAATTGGCATCATATTCTGTTCAGACTCACCCTCTGTAATGTCACCAATTTACATTCTAGGAGAATGAATTTGCTGCTACACATTAAAATTTTCATCTGCATATGTAAAGTATGATCCACTGGATTTAAAGGTGAACAATCATTTCAGCTATCACGCTCTAATATGAAATGTCTGTATTTTAGTTCCATAAGACCATCAGGGAAAATATTATGCACAAAAATAATTTCAACAACATCCGCTCCAATCACTGTTATAATTATCTCAGAGACAACCAAAAGGATAATCACTTTTGTCATGTGAGAATACAGCGTTCTGTTCTAACTGGGTTAAGTACATGCCATGGCAGAACACAGAAGAAAGGTATAATAGGAAAATATGAATAGAAGATAGTTCAGCTATGATCCTTACAGCCTTATTTTGTGAAAATAACAAATTAATCCATAGAGAAACTTTCTCTGACCAGTCATGATTATGTCAACTAAGCATTAGTCTTGGAGTCACCTGAGCTGCCAGTCAGTAAATTCTTTCTGCTTTAATTTTCTCAACTCATAATAATACTCATTTCAAGACCATGGGCTCTGTAAGGTAGGTACCTGCCTCTTATCCTCTATTTTAGGCAAAGCATTTAGCTTCCTAGCAGCACATACTTGGCACTTAATCAATAGTCATTGAATTATTCACTCATTCATTTAACAAATATGTAATTTGTTCCAGGCATAAAGAGAGACAGGTAGGTTACACATCATGAGGGCTATCACCACTTTAGTGAGAGGAAACAGGGCAAAGAAAGAAATATAAGGTAAGCAGTTAGAATAGCCTGTTATAATGGAGTTATGTCCTAAATGCCATTAGAACACTGAGAAAGGAGCCATTAATTCTGCCCCAAAGAGTTAGAAAACATACCCAAAGGATTCGTATTAGTCTGTTTTCATAGAGCTATAAAGATACTACCTGAGACTGGGTAATTTATAAACAAAAGATGTTAATTGACTCAGTTCCACATGGCTTGGGAGACCTCAGGACACTTATATTCATGGTAGAAGGGGAAGGGGAAACAATGCACTTTTTACATGGTGGCAGAAGAGACAGAGAGTGAGGCCATATTGCCAAACACTTTTCATAACTCAGGGAGTTCCAATGATTCAGTTTCCTTCCCAGGAACAAGGGACAAAGACTGGACTGATTTTGTATCATACCATACTTCTCCATCTGGAGACAGCTCAATCTCCTTTGATCTAGATCTGGATGGAGAATTGGAGTTGTAAACGACTACTAATTTCTCATGTTTAGCAGGCATCAGTTTAGTTTATTTTTCACACGCAGAGCCAAACAATATCAGGAGATGACATAAACTTGATCCTGAAGAATAACTAAAATTTACCAGATGGAGATGAATGAGGATATAACAGACAGAAGAAACAACATACTCAGTAACACTGAATAATATAAGAGTTTCTAAGGCTATATGCTACCTGAAGTTCTTTTCGCAGGGTAGTATGTGGGGGAAGAATAACAGGAGAGTATTCAAGTGAGCCAACCCAAGACCAAATGGTAAAGGGCTTTGTATCTCACACCAAGGAGTCTGGCTTTCATCTTATAGGTAATTAGAAGCCATAGAAAGCTTTTAACATGATCAGTATTGTAGGATTAACAGATGACTTCTACATTAAATGGTTTGATTAGAAAGTAGCTAAAGAAGAATGGTTAGAAAATTCTGGCATTAATTTGTCAATATATGGTGGGAATAGGTACTAAGGCAACAGTAGAAATAAAAAATACATACCAGTTTGAAAGATAATTAAAGGGGAATATAGTTAGGATTTAATGGTTTTAGATTATTTTCAATTTTGTGCCAGACACTATTCTAGACTCAGGATAAAAAAGAGAAGAAAATTGGCAAAATTGTCATTGCCTGACCTTGCAGAGCTCATAATCTAAAGGAGTAAAAAGATACGGAGAGTTCTGTGAGATTCTCTAAGCTCCATTGTTTAGGGTCTACACATCCAAACCCCGGTTCTCAGAACATTCTCACTGTGAATTTCCTTTATTGAAGGTTAAGGCTCATCCCAGGGAAGGTCTATAACCTATGTCTAGCTGGTAAGAGGATGTAAGATTCCAGCACTCCCACTTTAGTTTAATTTGGGACAATGCCAAAGCTTCAGAGCTACTATAAAATTGGCTGCAGCCTCCACTGCAACAGGATTACAGATCTATGCATCTCTTTACCAAAACCTACCTACCTAACTCCCTTACACGTGCAGCTCTCAGAAGCAATTACCAATGAACAACTGCACACAATCCTTCAGCCAAAAATATATTTTCAGGGAACCCAGTTGAAGATAGTCAGTGCCAGGAGTGGTCTTAGAAAGCAAACTTTTACTTAGGGTTTGGAAAATGGATCACTTGTCAGAACATGGCAATGAGAATCTCATTGCTAGAGGTAGATGGAGTATGGATAGTTCCTGGTCTACTGTAATGGTGCAATTAACAAAACTGTCACCAGTGGCAATACGTGACAAGACACAGGTGGAAGGGGTCACACTAGCTGATGAAACTGGCACTTGAGAGGGATGAGAGACACACTGTGAGGACAGTGGAATTGAGTGACTTGCTGAACACGACTGATTCATCAGAGAGAAATAAAGACAGGCTCAGTATGATTAATCATCAATTCAATACATATTATAAAAGTCAGGGTGCCTTGTAGGTTGCATTAAAATTCCTCACTTTCTACAGCCAGAGTCAAAACAAAGCTGAAGACCAGGTGGTAGACTTAATCCAAGTGTCGCAGAGTTTCAGTGATGGGAGAATTCTCAGTCTTGGTAGAATTTTTACTTCAAGGCCAGGACCCTATTCTGGAACAAGTAAGACATTAAAACTTGGAAAATCTGTGAAAGTGCAGTGGCACATCCCCTGAACCCACTAGGCCTGAAGTAAAGGTCACTCACCACTCTTAGTAGATTGTAGCTCCTTCTTACTAAAGATTATGAAGAAGCTTCATATGAAGCAGGTGACATAATAAAATGCTCCTTTTTCTCAGCATCTACCATCCTGGCTGAGAAATGATGTCTAATTGTCAACCCTGACACAGTTGTGCTGTGCCTGCTAAGGGAGGAAAGAAGCTATAGGAATTTGACTAATCTACACTACCAAGGGCTGGATATTATACATGGACCTGGACCCTACTGCAGGTGGGGTAATACTACAGCCCAACGGTGCTTGATACTGTATGTGGATCTGGTTTCCAGGGGTGCCTGATAATGCACAAGGAACTGGTCCCTGGGTGTGCTGGATACCGAACACAGACTAGACTATGAGAGTGTGAAGCAAAACAGAAAATTGTATACAGAAGAGTTTATCTGAAGGAGCACATTCTCATGGTACAGAATTTGACATTCTGGTGAAGACCACAAGAGAAAGTGCAAATGAGCTGCAAACGTGACACTTAGAAGCTTGGGAAAAAGTGATGGACACAGCGAATGGAGTAGAAATGTGAGAACTACTATCATGACAGTTCATGGAGCAAAGGCTCCCAAGGCTCAGAAAAGTGGGCATGCTAGGTTAGAAAACCCAGCAGATACTTATGTTCCTTTGAAGGACCTGGAGGACACTACTTGTAACAAAACAAAGAACATGCTGGTGAAAGGGGCACCAGCCTCCCTGAGAAGCTGAGTGTGGCTGTTATTAATAGGCCAGGACTCATGGTAGGAGATGCTGTTACAGCACTGGGCTACTCTATAGCAATGAGGGTGATGGGACCCGGAATAACAGAAACCACATGGTATCACTGAACAGTCAGTAAACAACATGAGTCAATCATCACAACAGCAAAATCAGAGTGGTAATCAGGGTCCCTGACACACAAAGAGCTTTTGGGATGGTTTATAGAATATTGTCCCTAGAGGCATGATTAGGAATGCAACTAAAACTTGCTTGATTTATACAATCAAAAGAAATCCAGAGTTGATGATTATGAGACTAAAGGTAATAACCCCAGTAAAGAGTCATGATCCCTTACCCAGCTTTTAGATATGGCCAGTTCTCAGAGAGATCCTGAACACACTGACTAAAGGAAACATTAGTTCCCTATGATAAAAAAACACAGCAGCAAGACCACAACAAGCATAAGATGTGTTAATTCTCCCAATGTTTTACCACCAAATAATCCCACAGCTATTTATTCAGGAAACCATATGCTAGGAAAAGTAAAATACCTGGACATTTCAGGGACTTTTTAAAAGAGGGTCTAAATCAACATTGATTTCTGAAGATGCAAAATGCTATTGGAGCCCCCTTTTAGAGTAGGGGACAAATGAAGGTTAGTGGTGGAGTTCTGAGCAGTAGTTAATGAGTCTGGCTCATAATTTTCCTACAGAATCCATGAACAACATATGATGGTCATATCCCAGGATCCTATATATATATTGGGATGCTTTGTCACTAGCAGAACTATAATATTGGTTCACAACTCTGTGGCATGAGAATTATTGCAATAAGGAAAACCAAGTGAAAGCCTCTATATCCCTCCCCCAGGCAAGAAAGTAAATTTTAAAAATACTATTTTGTATGTGGGGAATGGCAAAGTTTAAAAGCACTCTCAAAACCTTGAATGCAGAAGTCCTAGTCGATATGGAAGCTATAGGAGCAATTTCAAAGAAACTATGGGAATAAAGGCCTGATTGAGTGGGTTCAAGCAAGAATGAGTAGAGGTAACTTCTTTTAGGAAATTTACTATTACAGCAAGCAGAAAAGTGGCTATGACTGTGTATTGTAAGGGAAAGAAAATAAAAAGACCGAAGTCACTAGCTTGTTTGATTAAATGTGGGCTAGTATCATTAATCAAGATTAAAAATAGATATGGAAAGCCATTAGGCTTTTGAAATTTGAAAGGGGAAAATAATGTTTTACTTTGGAGCCTATTTGCTTTGAATATAGAATTGCCTAAGCTGGGCAAGCCAGAAGCAGGGGCCGCAGATCTCAGAAGAAAGCTGGAATCTCAAGAGCTAAGATGGTCTTGAGAGAGACTAGGACATTATCCTAGCAACCAGACAGGTTCCGGGGATTTCGTGTCCCATTTGCCACGAAAATGGTACTGACTTACAGTGCTAGGGAGCTAGGACTGGGAAAAATAGTTTCGATACCTTGGGACAAGCATATTTGATAGAGCTAGGGGAAGAGTTCCAAAAGGCCCAACACAAAAGGGAAGACATAGAGCAAACTGTGCTCAAAAATAAGATAAGCTCGAGGTGAATGTGAAGGCAAAGCTGTGATAATTCCATTCCTGATACTGGCCCTCAGGAATGCCACTGGGTAGACCACAGGAAGGATGGAATGCTAAGAAAGGCAGAGACTTAGGAAAACACAATCATTTCATGGTACACAATAAAATATTATTATCTTCTTCTCCGAACAGTTTTTCATTCTGCTATTCTTAATAATTTTGGTCTGTTAGAATCCCAACTTCAACAGCCCTCAGTTTTTTTCATCAGTTTGGTAAACCCGACCTTTTTCTTGGGGGCAGATATGAGATTGGGGTCAGAACTAGGAGAAGAAATAAAACAGGATCTGGATTCATAGCTGACTTGGGGACGGCCTCTTCCGCATTGTGTCTGGGACTCACAGGGAATTTGGAATCTGGGCAAATCTATGGGACTATAATGAGTTCCATATTGGATATAATGAGTTTAAATACCTGGCCAAGTAGAAGTGTAGGTTTAAAACTCAAGATGTTTTCAACAGAAGTAAAAATTACTAGTACCTGAATGTTTTGTATTTTGCTCCTCCTCCCTTCAAATGGGGAATGATTCTTTCACACTTGCCCAGATTCTCCTCTAGGTAAAGGAGTTTGTAATGAATGAAGCCATGAGAACACCACATAAAATAAGAAAGTGAAGTTATCATAATGAGCTTGAAGAGTAAAACAGAAAAATAAGGAGAGCTAAATTCTGAGAAATCGTTTTGAGAATTTGGAGTCCAAAATGGAAAATGGAATGTTTCAAGAAGAAAGTGCTGTCTGCTTTAGGATCCTCAAAGTAGCAAAAGTAGAGACAACATTTTAGCTGTGTATGGAGAATGCTCTCATTTTATGCACTTCATTGAGAAGCTATTTAAAGACTGAAGAATTTTAATCACTTTAGGGCTAATGGCTGTTTTTTGCTTTGTTTTGTTTTGTTTTGTTTATTGCAACACCTTTACTAAACAGGTCTATATGGTTTTTATTTTTATTAATTTTTTAATTTTTGTGGGTACATAATAGGTGTATATATTTGTGTGTTACATGAGACATTTTGATACATATATCATGCAATGCATAATAATTACATGCAATACCTAATATTTACATTAGGCTAAATGGAGTATCCATCACCTCAAGCATTTATCCTTCATGTTACAAACAATTCAACTATACTCTTTTAGTTATTTTTAAATGTATAATTATGTTATTTTTTAGCTCAGTCTCTCTGTTGTTCTAGCAAATACTATGTCTTATTCATTCATTAATGTTTTGTTACCCATTAACCATCCTCCATTCCCACCCAATCCTCACCCACCAAATACCCTTCCCAGCCTTTGGTAACCATTCTTCTATTTTCCAGCTCCATGAGTTAATTGTTTTAATTTTTAGATAAGTTCCATAGATAAGTCAGAACATGTGCTATTTTTCTTTCTGTGCCTAAATTATTTCCCTTAACATAATGACTTCCATTTCCATCCATGTTGTTGCAAATAATAGCATCTCACTGTTTTTTTAGCTGAATAAAACTCCATTGAGAGAATGTAACCACATTTTCTTTATCCACTCATCCATTGATGGACATACAAGTTGCTTCCAAATCATAGCTATTGTGAATAGCCTGCAATAAACATGGAAGTGCCGATATTTCTTTGATATACTGATTTCCTTTCTAGTGGGTATATACCTACCTATCAATGGGATTGCTGGGTCTTACAGTAGCTCCTCTTTTAATTTATTGAGGAACCTCCAAACTGTTCTCCATAGTGGTCATAGTCATTTACATTCCCAACAACAGTGTAGAGAATTCCCTTTTCTCCATATCCTTGGCAGCATTTGTTATTGCTTGATTTCCTTTTTATAAAAGCAATTTTAACTGTGGTGAGGTGATATCTCATCACAAATCATTGTAGTTTTGATTTGCCTGTCTCTGATGATCAATGATGTGCAAATTTTCATACACCTGTTTGCCACTTGTATGTCTTCTTTTGAGAAATGTCTATTTAAATCTTTTGCCCATTTTTGATTGGATTAATAACTTTTTTCCTATAGAGTTGTTGCTTATATGTTCTGTTTATATATCTCTTGTCAAATATGTAGTTTTCAAATATTTTCTAACATTGCGTGAGTTGTCCCTTCACTTTATTGATTGCTTTCTTTGCTGAGCAGAAGTCTTTTAACTTGATATGATCCTATTTGTCCACATTTTCTTTGGTTGGATGTCTGTATTTTCAGGGTATTACTGAAGAATATTTCGCCCACTCCAGTATACTGAAGATTTTCCCCAATGTTTTCTTTTAGTAGTTTCATCATTTGAAGTCTTTAAGTTTTTAAACCATTTTGATTTTTGTTTATGAGAGACAGGTCTTGTTTCATTCTTTTACATATAAATAACCAATTATCCTAGAACCATTTATTAAAGAGACTATCCTTCCCACAGTGTATGTTCTTGGTATGTTTGTAAAAGAATGAGTTCACTGTAGATGTATGGATTTGTCTCTGGGTTCTCTATTCTGTTCCACTGATCTATTCTGTTTTTATGCCAGCACCATGCCATTCTGGTTACTATAGCTCTGTACTGTAATTTAAAGTCAGGTAATGTGCTTCTTCCAGTTTGGTTCTTTATCCTTAGGATAGATTTGGCTATTTTTGTGGTTCTCTATCAGTTTTAGGATAGTTTCTTCTACTTCTGTGAAAGATGTCATTGGTATTTCGATAGGGATTGTATTGAATCTTTAAATTGCTTTGGGTAGTATGAACATCTTAACAATATTCATTCTTTCAATCCATGACCATGAAATATCTTTCCACTTTTTTGTGTCCTCTTCAATTTCTTGCATTAATGTTTTGTAGTTTTTATTGCAGAGATTTTTCATTTATTTGGTTAATTTCTAGGTATTTTATTTGCAGTTATTGTAAGTGGAATTATTTTCTTGATTTTTCAGATTGTTTGCTGATAACATATAGAAATGCTACTGATTTTTATACGTTGCTTTTTGTATCTTGCAACTTTACTGAATTTGTTTATCAGTTCTAATTGGTTTTTGGTTGGGTCATCAAGTTTTTCCAAATAGAAGATCATATCATCAGCAAAGATAATTTGACCTCTTTTTTTTTACAATTTGGATGTTCTTGATTTCTTTCTCTTTTTCTGATTTTTTTTCCTAGGACTTCCAGCACATGTTGAATAACTGGGTTGAAAGTAGGCATTCTAGTCATGTTCCAGATCTTAGAGGAAAGGCTTTAAGTTTTTATTATTATTATTATTCAGTATGATACTAGCTATGGATCTGTCTGTCATGTATGGTTTTGATTATGTTGAGGTACATTCCATCTAACCCCAGGTTTTTGAAGTGTTGTTGAAAATGCTCTTGCAGCATCAGTTAAAATGATCATAGGGTTTTGTCCTTCATTCCATTGATATGATGTATACATTAGCTGATTTGCATATATTGAACAATCCTTGCATCCCTAGGATAAATTCCATTTGGCCATAACTGATCTTTTAAATGTGTTGCTGAATTCTGTTTGCTAGTATTTTGTTGAGGATTTTTGCACCAATATTCATCAGTGGTATTGACCTATAGTTTTCTTTGTTGTTTTTGTTGTTGTTGTTGCTGTTGTGTCTTTGTCTGGTTTTGATATCTGAGTAATACTGGCTTCATATAATGAGTTTCCCCCTCCTTTATTTTTCAGAATGGTTTGAGTATGATTGGTATTAGTTCTCTTGATGTTTGGTAGAATTCAACAGTGAAGCACTCAGATCCTGAGATTTTCTGTGATAGAAGACATTTTATTACAGCTTTGATCTCATTACTTGTTATTGGTCTGTTCAGGTTTTGGATTTCTTCATGTTTCAATCTTGGTAGGTTGTGTTTGTCTAGGAATTTGTCCATTTTTTCTAGATGTTCTAATTTATTGGTATATAGCTGCTCATAATAGCCACTAGTGATCTTTTGAATTTCTGTAGTACCAGTTGCAATGTCTCCATGTACATCTCTGATATTGTCTAGATGAGTCTTCTCTCATTTTTTCTTAGTATGTCTACAGGTTTGTAAATTTTATTTATCTTTTCAAAAAACAAACTTCATTTTATTGATCTTTTGTATTGTTTTATTCATTTCAAATTAAGTTATCTCTGCTCTGGTCTTTATTATTTCTTTTCTCCTACTATATTTGAGTTTGGTTTGCTCTTGCTTTTCTAGTTATTTAAGATGCATTGTCAGGTTGTTCATTTGAAGTTTTTCTTCTTTTTTGATGTAGGCACTTATAGCTCTAAATTTCCCTCTTAGTACTATTTTTGCTGTATCTCATAGGTTTTGGTATGCTGTGTTCCATTATCATTTGTTTCAAGAAATTGTTCAATTCATTCTTAATTTTTTCATTGACCTACTGGTTATTCAGGACCATATTGTTTAACCTCCAAGTGTTTGTATATTTTGCAAAATTCCTCATTATTGATTTCCAGTTTTATTCCATTATGAATGTTTGAAGACTTATTTTGTGACCTAACATATGATTTATCCTTGAGAATGATACATGTGCTGAGAAAAAGAATTTGTATCCTGCAGCCATTGGATGAAATGTTCAATAAATATCCATTAGGTCCATTTGGTCTATATTGCAGATTAAGTCTGTTGTTTCTTTGTTGATTTTCTGCCTGGGAGATCTGTACAATGCTGAAAGGGGGATGTTGAAGTCTACAACTAGTATTGTACTGTAGCCTATCTCTGTCTTTAACTATAATAATATTTGCTTTATATATCTGCTCCAGTGTTGGGTGCATATATATTTACTATTATATCCTCTTGCTGAATTGACCCTTTTACCATTGTATAGTAACTTACTTTACCTCCTCTTATAGTTTTTAAATCTATTTTGTCTGATATAAGTATAGTGACTACTGCTCTTTTTAGATTTCCACTGGCAAGGAATATGTTTTCCATCCCTTTGTTTTCAGTTTATGTTTCTTTATAGATGAAGAATTTATTGTAGGCAAGAAATCATGAGTCTTGGTTTTTTGTTTTTTGTTTTTTAATCCATTCAGCCAATCTAAGTCTTTTGATTGGAAAGTTTAATCTATTTACATTTACATTCAATATTATTATTTATAAGTAAGGACTTATACCAGCCATTTTGTTATTTGTTTTCTGGTGGTTTTGAGGTCTTCTCGTCCTTCTTTCCTTCCTTCCAGTCTTCCTTTTAGCGATGATGCTTTTCTCTCATAGTATGATTTAATTTCTTGCTCTTTATTTTTTTGTGTATCAAATGTATTTTTCTTGATTTAGGTTACCATGAAGCTTGCAAACACAATCTTATAACCCATTATTTTAAGCTGATAACAACTCAACACTGTTTACATAAACAAACAAAAAGAAAGCTAATAAGAAGTATATACCTTAACTTCATCCCCACACTTATTAACATTTTGTTTCTATTTATATCTTCTTGTACTCTCTATGTCTTGAAAGCTGTTGTAGTTTGCATAGTCTTTATTTTAAGATTGTCTGTATGACCACCTTGTAGTAGGTGTTATTCATGTGATTTTACTGTCCAATTTATTCTCATGTTATCACCAAAAAGTACGGCTTTATTGTTATGAAAAAGGATGGGAGAAATGGAACTGAACATAATTTAGAATGTTGAATTTGTGCCAGCTAAGTATAAATGGATCACAATGCCCTAAACAAATAAGTGTTTCCCAGCAGTTTGAAAACAGAAAACTATTTGAGAAAATGAGTTGCCATAGCTACCATAGTAGTAGAGCAACATGCAATTTAAAGGGCTCTTGTCTTAGCAGTCCTCACTAAATTTAACTCTTGAGTAACAATATAATAATTTCATCAAAACAATGTAATCTACTATGTTAAATTAATGATGCTAATTTTTAAATATAGTATTTTTAAAGTTTGTGTGTAATTTACAAAATTTTTCTTAAGATTGATTAACATTTGAACACATTTAAGTGATGTTTTTATAAAATAATTTATGTTAAAATGGGAAGAGAAAGAATGTTGCTTCTAAAAGTTATGTTTGTGTTATTAAGTTTGAGAAACAATTGGAATACAACTGGCCATAATGCAAGGAATGATGAAAAAGTGCCCTCAGACAGGCATAGGCCATAGAGGGAAACTGGCAAAAAGCAGAAAAGATGCCAGAGCAGTTCTAGAGAGAAGTAAAATGTTTGGGAACTATCAATCAAACCCACAGAAATTTTTCTCATAGCCAGCTTTTTTAATTTCAGGTAATTTATCTTGGAGTTTTTATTTAATAATACCCATTTATGTTTATGACTTTTTCCATCATGCCACAAATTTATGTAGCAATTACAAATAATTTTGTGTTTCATCTGAGCAACCCTGCATTAACTAAATGTGAGAAATGTCTTGGTTCTCCTGGCAACTGTAGTTTAAAATAATGTACTCATATTCTCAACAAATGTGCTGAAAACTGACATAATAAGGTATTATAATATTGTTGTAACAACTGGAACATTTTGACTTAAACATTACGGATCCATAATTTTAAATCACACCTCAGCAATGAACACTGTATCAAAAAGTATGCAATCCTTATTCAGTCATTTCTACTCATTCCTGAATGGCATTTGCCTTCTTTTAACTTTCAATTTATCATTTATCCGATGTGAATTTTTGAGTAATTACAATATTCAAATCTTCAGTCTGGAGGGAATTACAATAGGATTTTGTCCTTTTTCATCCTGACTTTTGTCTTGTCACTATGGCTTTTCCTATTAAACTAAGCTCCAGCCAAATTGAAATTTTTCCATTCTTTGAACAGGGCATACTCTTTCTAATGTTAAACATTCCTCTCAAATGTTCACACCCTGAGTCCAAACAATTCAGCAGCTTTTTCCCCAGACATCTTCCCATTTATATAGATATGCCAAATTCAGCTAATAAAAATACAAGACACCCAGTTAAATTTGAATTACAGATAAGTTTTTTTTACCATAAATATAGCTGATATATTGCATAGGACATACTTCTTATACCAAAAATTACTTATTGTTTATCTGAAATTCAGATTTTACTAGATGTCTATATTTTGCCTGAAAATGCTGAGGCTGGAAGGACTCTCAATGCTATAGCTTTTAATTTCTCTTAACACATACCCTCATCCACTGGCATGGCTTAAAAAAAGTGAAGCTTCTGTATAGAAAAGTGAGAAACTGACAACTTTTGGTGTGGCATCAACATCTTTCTTCTTGCTGATATCCTGGCCCTCTTTCCAAACTAATTTTATAGCCTACACTTCCATGTTAGTTAATACAGTTTCTTTTTCTAGATCCCTAACCTTCTAACCCACTCTTAGGCTCTGATGAATGAGAACCAATTTTTGAAAAGACTGCAGCCCTGTATTATCTCATCTGAGTAGCCCAGAAAAATCTCAGTTTCAGAAACTAGATTAAAGTGACCCTAGGTTGCTTGCACACCTGAAAGCTGCAAAGGCAAATAAAAATCCTCTTTAATAAAAGAGGACACCATGTTTGGTAGAGTATTAGTGCTACTCACTTGTATTTTTATGCACAGGAAAAGCTTACTTTTCCTCATCCATTTAAATTTGGGAGTAGTCATGTAACTTGTCTAGGCAATGAAGTATTTAAAATTGGTACACAATTCTCGTTTCTCTTCCTAGCTTTATATATAGGGCCAAGAAGGATAAAATAAGGGGGAAAAAAAAGGTCTCAAAGGGAATATTCAGAGACCACAGAGAATAGTGGACTGGGGAAGCCTTCCCAAGTAACAAAATTGTGTAAATAAAAAATTATCCAACTGGGCACCTGTTGAAATGTATTTTCAGGACAAATTCAGTATTACTATGACCCAGTTACTTCTGTGGGTCTCCCACTCTTTCTCTTTCAAAATGAGAGTGTTTTTTGTAATTATCCTATCCCTATTTCACCACTGTATGTTGGTATGGAGCAGAAGACAACTTTATCTTTTAAGTTCATTGATCTCTGGATCAAGAGATCCATACCTGAATTTGATGTAAATATTACTATCCATCACACCCTAACGGAGAGACTACCATGCATTACCAAAAAATCCTGCTAAATGCTATTACCATACATTACCAAAAAATTCAGCTAAATGATATGTTTGGATAGGATTTCAAGTTAGTCACCTCTGAGTTAAGAGTCTGTGTATTTGACATGCAGAAAAGAGACTGAGCCTAATAGCTGGTAACCAGAAGAGCAGTCTGCAGTAGACATTAGTGCTATTCTCCACTACTTTCAGTTTTCCTGCCCTTCTAAGCCCATGGAACAACTGCATTTCCCTGTCCCCTTGCTCTACTAGCTAATAAAATGCAAATAGAAGTGATATATGTATTTGCAGGCAGAAGTATTTATAATACGATTTTACTATTTTCCCCTTATCTTGGCAATTGTGGAAGCAGCTGTTAATATTAAGCTGAAGGACTGTATTAAGGAAAAAAACTTCTCTTCCAAGTCTGCAAGGGGCGTGGTTTCACCTCTATCTGGGAACCAGAGGGGTTTCAAATGTAAACTTCTTTGTCCGACTTTCCCTGCCAACACCTGCCCCTCAGTTTAAGTAGAGAAATCCAGGTGGGTTTCTTTGTTCAAAAAAACCTGCCAAAAGCGCTGGGAGGAGGGGGCTCTGTTGGGGACCAAGTAGCCAATCCGGTATCAAAGTCAAAGGTCAGTCACTCCAGCAGAAGTTTGAAAGAACTCCTCTCATTGGATGAGAACATGAATGGGGCAGGAATAACTCCAGGGTTAAAGTCCTGCGGCTCCTTACCTATATGGATTCCTTCCTTGTATCCCCTCCCACAGCAGTGTGGGAGCTAGCTCGCTCTCTCTCTCTCTCTCTTGCCCCCCTCCCCCAATAAATTGCTCTCTACTAAACTCTTTTGGTCCATGATATTTATTCAAAAGGTAAGCTCACTGTGCCTCAGGGGCCTCTTTCCCCATTCTTGGGGTAAAAGAGGCAAGGACGTGGGAATCCAAATGGGGAGGGAGCTAAGTAGGCAGCCCTATCCCAGTTACAAAGCTATCATAAGATTAGAGCAAGCTGAATTGTTAAATCAGCATGTGAAATATAGCATACTGGAGCATTATCTCGTCCCCCTTGCATGTTAACCTACTGATATTGAGGTTGTTACCCCAGCATAGCAAAGATAATCTGACTGATACTTTAACATAGGCTAGAAAGTTTTTCTATAAATGTTTTCAATCCACTGTGCAGCACATATTCAAAAATAATTTATAGAAGAAAAGACATTATAAACAAAATCCAGCGGAAACAATAGACAATATAAATAGATCTATAGAATCTCCAGAGATTATATTATCAAATGCTAATTTTAACTATGCTTATTAACCTTTTATTATTAACTCTAGCTTAATTCAACAGTGATCCAAAAATGTCCATTGTATAGCTTTAATCCTATCAAATTTTTTTAGAGCTGCTTTATTGCTCAATATATAATAAAATTTGCTTAATGTTCCATGTATACTGAAAGAAATGCACATTCTACAATTGTTGGGCATAGTGTTTTACATACATTAATTAAGTCATTTTTGTCATACTTTTAAAATATTCTGCATATTCTTGACTTTTTTCTCTTGTTCTATCAGTAATCAGTAGAGCAATTTGAAAATACAGTGATAAAATCTTCCAGTATGATTTTAGCTGTGTCTGTCTCCTCTCATAGTCTGTTAATTCTCACTTCATATATTATAATTTTATTGTCCTTGTTTGAAATTGGAAATAAATTGAAATTGTGGTGTTTTCCTTGTCAAATATTTTGTCATAACAAGTTGTGTTTTTTCTCTAAAGAAATATCAAATCAAGTATACTTTAAGGCACAAAGTGACATACTTGTAAATAACATGAGTCAAAGAAGAAATCACAATGGATGTTCCAAAATATTTCACATTAAATACCTTCAAAATACAACATAGAAAAACATTTAGAATACAGCCTCGGCCACATTTAATGGAAAAATTATATTTTAAAATTATTAGAAAAGGAGATATGTTAAATATCAGTGATCAATAAGTTAGAAAAAGAACAACACATTAAACATACATAATGTAAAAGGGTGGTAATGCAAAATATAAAGTATTCCCTTCCAATTACTTATTTCCTGTTATTATAGTTTCTTTTCAGTACAGCTTGTAGTCAGTAGTTGACTCATTGTAATTTTTATTCATAAATATCTTCATTTAATAACAACGATGATAATAATTGAGTAATTATTATATGCCAGGTGCTGTATAAAAGTTTTACATGCAATATTTCATTTAATCCTCTGAATAATTCTATCAAGAAGGAACTACAGTTTTTCCTATGCTACAAATGAGAAAACTGAAACTTAAACAAAGGTTGTGTTATTTGCCTGAGTTCAAACCAGGCATTGTGACTCCACAGCCAGCACTTTCAACTAGAACACTATATACATGGCTCCCACTGTCTCTTACACACACACTAATGCATACATACACAGCACAGTCAAGAGAGAGCTCCCTCTTCTACTCCTCAGATTTACCAGTGGCTTGCCTGTAGAGATACCTGTCAAAAAATAGGTGATTTGTCTACAAGATGCATCTAGCTATGCCACATAAGAGATAAATGCCAAACTTTTGGGGCTTCTAGAGTATAGAAATATTTTTGTCTATCTCCAACTCTTAATTGTAGAGTTAGAAGACTCGCTAGTAGTTTTCTACTCCCACAAATGCAGAAAATCCCTTTCACTGTGTCCTTGATAAACATACTCCTTGTCTGACTATATCTAAAAACATAAGCTCCTTCCTCAGCAGACCATTGTGAAATACTAATTTCTTACAGCTTCACCTCAACTCCACTCATGTTACTTGCTTATATTCTCTCTTATTTAGTAGGAGGAGGTATGTTGCAAAAGGATACACTATGGCAGTAAATCCACATAAAATCTCACTTCCCTCACAAAGTAATATTTTTATGGCTCATATTTTGTTCTGGTTGCAATAGTAATGATTGTTGACTGAAGAGAACTGGGGAGATCCAAAAAGAATAAAAGGGAAAATGCAGATTACTTTCAAAATCATCATTATAAGGTATCTTGTCAACATGTTGACTTATATAGTTTCTGTAGCCTAGAATGGGATATATATGAATGAAAAGGCATAAGAGAAAAACTTTCAAGGACCAATGAAACACTATTGCTAATTAGTGACCACAGGTGCAAAAATATATTAAATTGTTTTAATTAACAATTCCTTCATAGCTTTGAGTATTGTGAATCTCAAGAACCACCCTTCAGTCTGCTTGTTTCTCTTTGAAAAGTGGCTAACCAAAGTTTATTTTCCACTTGGCCATAAACCACTTAGGATACAGTTCAACTAGCTTGTTTTACATTTATTATTTATCTTACCAATATTTCTCTCTCCAAGGATATTTTCTACAGTAAATAATCAACCTTTACAATATATTAGAGTAGAGCAAATATATGGTAGATAGACAGAACCAATTTCACTTGACTTTGAGTCTTCCTAACAATGCAGGGACAGTATTAGATATAAATTAAGCGTTTAGAGGGTGTATTGCACTAGACAGTAAAATCAACCATCTAGAGCTTCTCCAGTGACTTACTGTTAAAAATTGATCTTTGAAGGTTAAGCATTTTTTTCTGTCTTTTAGTATAATGCTAAGGTATAGATTCTAAATATACATATATGTATCTTTTGCTGCTAAACCTATTTAAAAGGGCTTTACTTAACCTGAAGATGTGTTTAGTCCATAGGGGATGCTTATTGGGTAACTGTTTCGTGCCTAACATTATGCAGTAGCAACAGAGGGGAAATAAAAGGCTGTTGTTATGTTTGCACTTAAAGGGTCCTTAAAGAAAGTGAACACATGTTCTTTCAGCTATATCTTACAAGAAGCTGCTTATATGTAGTTTTTCAAGAGAAAAAATATGAGCTATATATGCATTCTGATTTTCTTTCAGCCAGACTGACATCTCATATGCTATGCACAGACTGATGGATAGATAAATATGTATAAGAACCTTCCAAGGGTATTCTTAAGCTTTTCCCTGGTCCCTTCTCTCATGTTTCTAACCTGTTCTTAATCTTACTCCATCCCATTTGACCCTAAACTCTTGGCAGCCTGTGTTTGATCCCACCTCTGGCAATTAAGACTTGGTGTTTTCATTGGTCTCAGTAAGGTTAGTTTTACAGCTCTTCCTAAGAGATTTTGACTGTCTCCTGGGAAGATTGCCACAGATAGTATAGCACATCCTAATCCTAGCTTTTCATAACTTGGCTGATACCTCAGCCAGACTGGTCCTGGGATTGTAATGGGACACTACATTTTTTTCAGTATTGCACAGTATTCATTTCTCCTGCTCCTCTTTGTGTTCCATATAGATAAATAAGAGGCTCTGCTTAGAAAAATACTGTGAAAATAGTGCAAAATAACTTTATATACTTTTTAAGTAAAAAGCTAGTTGGGAGTTTATTTGGTTATTGAAAACAGAGTTCATATACAGCAAGTGAGAGGACAGCACTCCTGTTTCATGTTGCATTGCAGTTGTTTTATGATACTATGCAAAGTCTTATTTTTGCCAAACAAAGAAAATCATCAGGCCTCTCTGCACTTAGCACCAATTAAACTGAGCATATTCAGTTCCATTATTACTGAAGAAAAGTGAGCCTACTGTTTTTGACAGGGAGCTGGCCCCTTTCTGAGGCCACATAAGCATGTTGTGCAGCCACCTGTTATAAGAGCCTGTAAATTGGCTAACAATTATTAACCAGCCTTTCTCCATCAAAGTGCTTAGAATAAGATGGTAATTATGAACAGAAAAGTTAAGCAACTGATTAATTCTCAGATCTGTTATCAACCACAGTCAATGTCACCATATATAAAACAGACATTGAAAAACCATTTCTCTCCTCTCCTTTCATTAATAAGTCTTATGTTTAAGGACCACCAACTTATTTCCCATAAAAATTTTCTACCTTTACTGACATCACCATAGCCTGTAAAGACAGAACAGTTGATCTTATATATCCATTTAAAAGTAAGAACACAGAGGCACAGGAAGCAGTCAACATCTTACTTAACATCAGACTGAAGGAGGCCAGAAAGGAGAAGCAGCAGACTGGCCCAGTGGGAACTGCCATCGTTTTGGCACCTGCTTTGATGTGAACATATTGTGTGACATTGAACATGTGACTCAAACTCACTAAGCCACAGTTTTGTCAGTCGAATGGGATTTTTAAAAACTATCATAACATTGTTGAAAATATTGAAGAACATGCCACTGCCAGCACAAAATAAGGTATAAATAAATGCTAAATATTCCTATTGAACTTTTTTGGAGTCAACCCTGGAAACATAAGTTAGTAGATATGAATATTGAAGTAGAAAGGGATATTTTAATCAGTTAAGGTGAACGATTATATCCAGGAAGTATAATGCCACTGGGGCTGGGAATTATAGAGTATAATTTGGGAGTAAAGGCCAAAATAATTGTTAAGGACAGATGCAAAGATGAGTGCTACAGAAAAATCTCTGCAAAAGTGATTTTGTGGTGGCAATGTAACCAAGGATACTTCTCTGGAAAAAAAGACCAGCTTCTTCTACAAATGCTATCATTTACTCAAAATCATCTGGTTTTATGGAATTTAAAGATGATTATATTATCAAAGGGATTATCTGCTTTGTGCCGAGTGGTTCACGTCAATAAAATTCATCTAATTTTACCACAACTCTGTGAGGCATTATATCTCTTATACAGACAAGGAAAGTGAAGCTTATAGGGATTAAATGTCCCCTTTATGGTTTTATGGTTTGTAAAAGTCAGAGACAAGGAAACCCAGGTCCATTTAACTTGAAAACTCAACTTCTCTCCATCCTATCATATTTCCCCCCCCAAGAACAAGAAAGTCACAAACAAAAAGCACATCTGCATTCTGGGGTGTGTTTTTGTTTGGTTTGGTTTGGTTTTTTGAGACAGGGTCTTACTCTGTTGCCTAGGCTGGAGTGTAGTAGTACAATCATGGCTTACTGCAGCCTCGACCTCCTGGGCTCAGGCAATCCCACTGCCTTACCTCCCGAGTAGCTAGGACTACAGATGTGTGCCAGCAAGCCCAGCTATTTTTTTTTACTTTTTGTAGAGACAGGGTCTTGCTACATTGCTAGGGTGGTCCCAAATCCCTGGGATCAAGAGATCCTTTTGCCTTGGTCTCTCAAAGTGATGGGATTACAGGTGTGAGCCACTGTGCCCAGCCTACATTCTGTTTAAGAAGGAAACAAGATAATTTAAAAAATGAATGTGTTTCTTCAGGGAATAGTTCACACACACACACACACACACACACACACACACACACACACACACTCAGATACCATAGTATTTGCTTACCGTACTCACAAAGAAAAGGAGAAAATGGAAAATAAGCTCATAAATTATGAGAAAACAGACGATGGGGCTAAACTTTCAAACAGTTTTATTTGTTGTAACTTTGCTGTCATCTTATGATGATAAAGAGGGTCACTAACATATTTCCTATCTAGATGTTTCTAACAAATGTGGAGTTATGTTTCTTAAATATTTTTCTCATAAGACATTTTATAATAACATCATCCATCATGAAATTATGAACTCTATGAACTATTCATAATATGTATTCCAGTTTTCTTTTCCAGAACTAGTTTAAGGAAATTCAGGTTTAGATTTTCTCTGAGGAAAAAAATGAAAAATGGATTATGCAGTTTTATGCATCTCCTTATGAAATTCTTTGCTTCTGTTGAAAGAGTTGTAATCCATAACTTAAAAAGTATTTATTGAAAAACTACTGTTTTCAAGTCACTACACTAATCACCACTTGAAATAGGGGGGAAAATGAAGGGGAAAGATGACAGGTGCTTGGTCTTTAATAGAAATATAATCTGATTTAAAAGCCAACACAAAGGAATCATCATGACCACTAAAGCCATGCAGGAAATAGGTTGCTTTTCTATCCACCAGTGTTCCTGATCCTCTGTCCTGATTTTCCTTCCTCCACTAAGACTAATAATACCTCCTAACATAAAATGTGACATAATGCCTCTATGGGACAGTGCAAAACTTCTGATGTTTAGGTATTTTTACAGAGGGCCAATTTTCAAAGAACACTAATGCCTTCTTTACGGTTTTTTCCAAGCTTTTGTGAGCACTTACTGTTCTCCAGGCATTTATCTAGCAAATTTCACAACCACTATCATACTTATTTTCATAGCATCTTGATATTACTATAATAACCTCCATTTCACAAATGAAGAAATGAATAATCAGAAATATAAAATATATTGCCCAAGATCATGCCACCAGTTCATGCTAAAACCGAGATGTAAATATAGGACTTCAAAAGAAATTCTAAGTTCAGTGCTTTTTTCACTGCACTACTTTGTACTTAATGACAAATAATTGGCCTCGTGTCCCCAGCTGGGTCCTCCAGGAAGCTCACTACATGATGGAGATCAGTGACTATGAAAATTATTAGGGAACACCCTCAGAATCAACACAATTAGTAGTAGGGAAGGAAGCTGGGGAAGTTGAGCAGTGATGTACTCCAAACAAGACCTCAGACAACAAGAATTTGAACTGGCACATGTGCACAGTTTTGGATGTGTGCCACCTCAGAAGGAGGGTTTAAATGTGTACAAAGTGGCCCTCTTTAGTGAGATCATTCTCAGAGAAGACTAATGCTTGAGAGGTATCAACAGCCTCCCAGCAGGTGGAGGAAAATCCTTTAGTCTTAAATGGGGATTTGGGTGGCAAAGAACAGCATTCACATCTTAGAGCTTTCTACATCAGACTCGAAAACTAATGCTTGGGTGTCTTTCAATTAATTCATCAAACTGTTCACCCTGGATTTTTCAGAAGCATGCTCAATTAGAGTCTTGGGAATGCTGCTATATAATGTGAATTTTTAGTCTTTACATAAGTATTCATTACAATGTCCAAGTCCATAAGCTTCCCTCTTAATCGAGGAAGATATATGAGGGATGCCTTGGGTTAGCTGACCCTGATTTATATTACATGGGATCTAAAAAAGGCCACCATATTGGATTTTTCACCTTTTCCTTGAAGGCTCTATTTTATGCAAAAATTACTTACTATATAAGCAAATGATTCTGTTACAAACAGTTAAGGCAAAAACCTTTGTATGCAGGTTCTCACATTTCCTGCAATGTATTTATTTGTCCACCATTTTAAAATTGCATTATTCCTTCTGATATAGAATCTCCAATCACCAAGTAGAAGTTGAATATTGTATTTGATGAAATTGCCGACAATCAATGCTAACCACAAGAAAGATCTTCATCTTCTAGTAGATATAGAATGAAGATTCCTCCCCCAATCTATTTCATTATTGTTTAATTCTTATTAGTTCCTTATCAAAACAAGTTTAGTAGTCTCTCATGGGAAGTATTCTGACATTTTAAAACACTACTGATTTTTAGTTATTTGGGTGCAAGTAAAGGTTGTTTTAATTAAGTGATTTTTTTGAGTACAGGTAATCTATAAAGAGCTCACCATTGGTTGGGCACCATGGCTCACGCTTGTGATCCCAGCACTGTGGGAGACCAAGGCGGGTGGACCACGAGGTCAGGAGTTCAAGACCAACCTGGCCAACACAGTGAAACCCTGTCTCTACTAAAAATACAAAAATTAGCTGGGTGTGGTGGCGGGCACCTGCAATCCCAGCTACTTGGGAGGCTGACGCAGGAGAATCCCTTGAACCCGGGAGGTGGAGGTTGCAGTGAGCCAAGACTGCACCACTGCACTCTAGCCTAGGCGACAGAGCCAGACTTTGTCTCAAAAAAAAAAAAAAGGAGTTCAGCATTTTTTCCAACTTTCCCTAAATTATCTAAATATGTAATGTTTCAAGTCAATTATTTCAGAGCTAAATGAATGAAGCTGAATGAAAACCGGGTAGCTTCAAGAAATCTTCATAATCCTGTTGTCTACTACAAATTGCACAAATCGCCCTTCATTATCTGAACAATATCTTTTAATAGTCACAGTGAAATCTCTGTCCATACTTGCACATTTACAATGCATTCATTCCTTCCAAAGGTCAGAAATCCTGATTTTTATTCTGTTTATTTTCACACCATCAAAGACTACTATGTAAGAGTGGTCTCAAAAGTGATGTGTACATGACGAATGTGTGTATACAGAGTAATACTGGAAATTTAAAAAGAAAGTATCAGGACTTCCATTTAAAAATTATATATAGTATATTTAGTTCTAGTAACAGCACCCCCTCACTCAGTCCAGAGAACAGACTGGAGAGTGGCACAGTCAGGGAAGGAGGGTTGACAGTAGTGCTCTCATATATTCCATGCAAGTGCTCAGACAGCTGTATTTACAGATTCTGTGCCTAGTTTAAACAAAACTAACCCTTGCACAACAGATGAGTGCTTTGGATACTGGGCTTAATACCTAGGTGATAAATAATCTGTACAACAAACCCCTGTGACATGAGTTTACCTATGTAACAAATCTTCACAAGTACCCCTGAATCTAAAATAAAAGTTAAAGAGAGACCAAGCCCGCCACTAAAAAATATTCTTGCAAAGAAACAGTTGATTAAAGAACATGCTAATACTGCAAACTTTTCTAACATAAAACACATCTTAACAATTTTTTGCAATATTTAAAATTATGCATCTTAATCCACTAATTTTTAAATATCCACTAACCATAATGATACATTTTTAAATACATCTTTTGAGATTCCTAGTTTATCAGCAAAGCACAACAATCTACATATCACTGAGAAATGTCTTTCTGCAGTGGCCAAAGTGACCAAAACAACAAAAATAAATTGATATTGGCAATCAACATTCATTCTGCTAGCAAATACTCTTTGAAAATACAGAGAGATTTTGTTAAAGATTTTAGAAAACAGGTATTGGAACCAGTTACACCATATGGGAGGATTGTTATACAGTAGAGTCAAGGCACAGATATTTCTACTATGCTCAGCTTATAGTATTTACTAGATTCTTTTTAATGATAAAACATATATAAAGCTATAATTTTTGAGTCATTAAAGGACAGATGTCCTGCAGAAGATATGCTCTCAATACTAAATGACTTATTTTTATATCACTGTAATTTATGAAACAAAAAAATGATGCATAAACTAACCCCTAGCATAGTAGATACTTTGTCTAGAATTCTGGGAGTAGGTCATAGAAATATTCAAAGACATGCAATTCAATCACTGCATCATTTGTCGAACAATGCAAGCCATTGCAAAAATAAACTGAAGCAAAATTGCACAAAGTGCTATAGCTTGTCATTCATCAGATTAAGCTTATTTTTAAATGAGACCTTCAAATAAAAATGTATCTTTATAACAGATATAATGAAATGTGGAAGGACTGTGAAAATCTCTTGTTCCAAAGAGAGGTTTCCTTGTTGACATGTGGCAAATATAAGAGTTGCAGAAATTCAAGGCAACTTGTATGTTTTTTCCTTAAAAAATAGAAGTGTTCCAGCTTTGCTTTCCTTCTGTCATGTAGAGAGACTGTTGACATAATACATATAATTAAAACAAATATATTTAATTTGTCCTTAATAGGTAAAGGTAACATTTTTACAATAAATGGGAAAGTAATTGTTTTATGAAAGAAAACTGAGCAATGGAAACCACATTGAAAATGAGTGTTTGAAATTATTTTCCTCATTATTTCTTTTCCTGAAAATATTGAGTGTCACATAAAAATTCCTCTACACTCTTAAAATACTGTTAACAGAAACTTCCAAATAAAGTTTGGAAAGGTTTTGAACCTATTTGTTTAAAAATAATAATAAATGCGACACCTCTTCCATTCACTTGCAAGAACAACCTACTTACATCAAAGAGATGGAAAAAAATTTTTTTTTTGAGGTGGAGTCTTGCTCTGTTGCCCAGGCTGAAGTGCAATGGCACGATCTCAGCTCACTACTACCTCCTCCTCGCAGGTTCAAGCAATCTGTCTCAGCCTCTCAAGAAGCTAGGATTACAGGTGCACACCTCCACAACCAGCTAATTTTTGTATTTTTAGTAGAGATGGGGTTTCACCATGTTGGCCAGGCTGGTCTTGAACTCCTGACTTCGAGTGATCCACACATCTCAGCCTCCCAAAGTGCTGGGATTACAGACGCGAGACACAGTACCCAGCCCAAGGAAACAGAAATTTACTAGTAGTGTTTTAAAAATCAAAATTTTGCATAATCCATGAGTGGACACTATTGATTTAGTTAGCACAGCCAGTGCAAACCACTTGCATTTGCATTTATGGTTTTCTCTGCAGTGACATCTTTAGCTGTGAAAGCCATTTGAAGTATTATTGAAATAAATTAAATAAACTAAACCAAATATCCCTTTATGTATTCACAATGTGTTAAACCAGGACTTTTTTTAAATAATGAAGAATATTTACTCACATCACTCTCAAAATATTGTTTTTGGCACTAATAATGAAATATATTATCTTTAAATTAATGTTTACTCCATCTTTATTTTATGTTTAAAATTCATTCGTATATGTTTTATGGCATATATTTTAGTATTTGTACATTATATATAAATATGTAAATATACATATATTATAGGTGAAAGCTTAAACATTTTTACTGAGGAAGGTCTGAAATCCAAAAAGATTGGTGATGATGTTTTATTCATCTTTCTAATTGAGGCCTCTGCTGCATGTTCTTTCTGGATGTTCATGTTTTTGACCAGCAGGTGTCGATATCTGGAAGTGTGGCTGCATTTTGCCTCCAGACAGTGGGGACATCTTACCTCACTCAACAGGAAAAGCATTCCCCACTCTTCCACAAGTTAAAGAAATGACAATGACTTGAGTCTGTTCACTTGGCAAAAACAAAAACAAAAGAAAACAAAAAAACAGGGAGGTTAAAGATAGTGACCTGGCAGTGCATTTTTTGCATTCATATTTATTAACTGGGTTTTAGGAAGAACAGCAGTCTTACTGAACTGCAGGAGATTGCTGAGGGAAAGGGGAAAACCAAAACACCATGCTTTTAGACCACCTGATTACTGAGGTGGGCTTGTGGCAGTAGAATGAGTACGTGCTAAGGAGCAACAGATACTTGGCGTCCAGTCCTATGGGTAGTGACTTTGTGCAAGTTAAACAACAGCTTAATGCCTCAGGCAATTAATCTTTAAAATACACACAATGATGCCCAAACCACAAGATGACTATAAGAATTACAGAAAGTGGTACAAAGAAAGCAACTATCATTCTTACAGACTGAATTACAGTCTGAATTCAGTTTAACTTACAGACTGAATTTAGGAAAATATAAGCATCCTCAAAATAAAGGGTAACAGGATGATTTGCTGTTTCCTGCTTTGGCTCAAGGGCAAGAGTTCATTTCAGTATCCAGGGCACTCTCATAGTCTTGCTTGATCTTTCTGTCTCTCTCTCTGTTTCTTTCTTTCTCTCTCATATCTATCTCTCTGTCTACACACATATATAGTTTTTCTGAGATATAACTGACATGCAAATCACTCATATTTAAAATGTACAATCTTTTGACTTTTGAATTTATGTATACACTCATAAACCCATCACAATAAAATTAATAAATATATCCATCACTCCCCCAAATTTTCTCATGCCTATTTGTAATACTTCCTTCTCCCAGTCTCTTCCCATCACCAAAGAATCACCTATTTGCTTTCTGTCACTATAAATTATTTTGTATTTTCTAGAATTTTATGAAAATGGAATATGTAATACAAACCATTTTGTGCGTCTTATTTTACTCAGCTTAATTGTTTTGAGATTCATGCATGCTATTATTCATTCCTTTTCATTGCTGAGTAGTGCTCCATTATATAAACATACCATGATTTGTCCATTGACCAATTGATATTTATTTGGATTGTTTCCAGATGTGGGCTATTACCAATAAAGCTATAATGAACATTCTTGTACAAGCTTTGTGTGGATATACTCTTTTGCTTTGATTGGAGTGAAATGGGTAGGAGTAAAATGACTGGGTCAGATGGTAGGTGTATATTTATCTTTTAAGAAATCACAAATTGTTTTCCAAAGTGGTTGTGTCATTTTATATTACCACCATCAGTGTATGAGAGTTCCAGTTGCTCAATCTCTGTTCCACAACACTTGATATGATCATATATTTTAATTTTAGACACTGTCACTGTAATTTGCATTTCTGTACTAACTTTTGGTGTTAATACATCTTTTTCTCTGTTTATTTTCTATATGTTTATCTTCTTGGGGGAAGTGTCTATTCAAATCTTTTGTTATTCCTTTATCAAATTGTTTGATTTCTTATTGTAGGCATTTAGTGTTCTTAAAGTATTCTGAATGCAAGTCCTTTATCTCATATGTAATTTGAAAATATTTTCTTTCAGTGTGTGACTTGTCTTTCAACAATGTCTTTCAAAGGCCTTTATTTTTCATATAGGCGTTTTGTTCTATAAATTTTCTGTTAAGTAATATTTCATTGCAAATATATTGACATGCCTTGTCTTTTATTTTTTCTCCATTAAAATCTCTGATTTCCTTTTTGATTTTTTTTTTTTTTGACCCATGGTTTACTTAGAATTGTTTTATTTCATTTTCAGATATTTGGGGATTTTCAGATATTTTTCTATTATTGTGGTCAGAGAAGATACTTCGTGTGACTTGAATCCTTTAAAGTTTATTGAGACTTGTTTTATGGCCCAAATATAACCTATCTTGGTAAATGTTCCATGTATACTTGAAAAGAATATGCATGTGGTTATTATTGAGTAGAGTGTTCTATAAATGTCAACTAGATCAAGTTGAGTAATAGTGTTACTCAAGTCTTCTATATCCTTACTGGTTTTCTGTCAAATTATTTTATCAAAGATTATTTGATATATTATTAAGGAATGAATTTAGAAATCTTTGATTATTGCCATGGATTTGTCTGTTATTTCTATTTCAGTTGTACCAGTTTTTGCTTAATGAGTTTCAAAACTCTTACTAGGTAGATAAACATTTAAGTTTGTTAGGTCATCTTAATGAGTTGACACCTTTATTATTATGAAATGAGCTTCTGTATCATTAATGATGTTATTTGCTCTGAAATACATTTTATCTGATATGAATATACCTATCCCAGTTTTCTTTTATAAGTGTTAACTTAGTATATCTTTTACCATCCTTTCACCTTTAAACTATTTGTGGTTTAAATATCACATGTTCTCACTTATAAGTGGTAACTAAATAATGAGAACACATGAACACATAGGTGGAACAACACACACTGGGGCCTGTAAAACTCTGGGGGGTGGGATGAAAAATAGCTAATGGATGCTGGCCTTAACACCTAGGTGATGGGATGATCTGTGCAGCAAATGGCATTCATTTATCTATGTAACTAACCTGCACATCCTGCACATGTTAAAAGCTGGAAAAAAAGCTTATTTGTGGTTAACTCCCTGAAGTTAAAAGCTGAAAAAAAAACTTATTTGTGGTTTTATATTTAAAGTGGGTTTCCTACATGCAGCATATGGCTGCGTTTTGCTTTTTTATCCAATTTGATAATCTCTACATTTTGGTTGGTGTTTAGAGTAGGAGTCAATAAACTCTAGCTCACTGGCTAAATCTGGCAGTGGTATGTATCCCTGTGGCCTATGAACTAAAAATAGACTATCTTTTTAAGAGTTTGTTAAAAAGTAGAAAGAAGAATATACAACAGAGATCACATAATTCCCACAAAGTCTAAATATTTATTACCTGGTCTTTTATAGAAGTTTGACCACTTCATTTATCATACCTATTCTTTGTTCTCTTTTTTCTTCTTCCTTTGGATTATTTATTATGATTCCATTTTATTGCCTTCTTGGCTAATCAGCTATAATTCTTTTTGTATGATTTTAGTGGTTGCTTTAGAATTTAGAGTATACATATTTGACTTGTAATAGTCAATGCTCAAGTAATATTATACTTCATATATTCTAAGAGTCTTAAAATATTTCTCTCCTCTTAACCTGTTTGTTATTATTGTCATGTATCTTATGTCTACATGTATTATAAATCTCACAATTGCCATTAGTTTTAATGTAAACAGTCATTTTTAAAGATATCTAAATAAGAAAATATTTTTTCTGTTTACTCATGTACCTGACATTTTCATTCTATTCACCTTTAAGTAGGTACAGATTCCCATCTGCTCTCATTTCCCTTCTGCTGCAGGGACTTACTTTAACATTTCTTGTAATTCATTCCTTATAGTGGTGAATTCTTTTAGCACTTCTATGACTTAAATGTCTTTATGTTACCATCATTTTCAAGAAATAATTTCCCTGGGTATAGAATACTAGGTTAATAGTTCTTATTTTTCAGTACTTTAAAGATCTTGCTCTACTGTCTTCTGATTGAATTGTTTCTAATGAAAAATCTGCTGTTATTCTTATTTTTGTTCTTCTGTGTATGATTTATTCCACCACCACCACCCTTCTTCCTCTGGCTGCTTTTATGATTTTATCTTCATCGCTGGTTTTGAGTGATGTGATTATAATGAACCTTAGTGTACATTTAGCCATATTGCCATATTTCTGGCCTAGTTTTTTCATTTTAGTTCCATGTACCTGTGGGTTTGAAGTTTTCAGAAAATTTGGAACTATTTCAGTCATGATTTTCTCAATTAATGTTTCTCCCCTCTACCTTTAGGGATTCCAATTATGGGTACAGTTGTCCTTTGACATCCCTGGGGGATTGGTTCCAGGAGTCCCTGAGACACCCAGCTCCTACAAGGCTCAAGTCCCTTACATAAAATAGTGAAGCATTTGCATATTGCTGTCTTGCATACTTTAAATCATATCTAGGATATTTGTAATACCTAATACAATGTAAATGCTATGTAAATACTTGTTATATTTTATTCTCTAGGTTAAGAGTCCCCAATCCCCAGGCCAGAGACAGCAATCGGGCTACCCAGCAGGAAGTGAGCAGCAGGCCAGCAAGTATTACCACCTGAGTTCTAATAGTGGCATTAGACTTTTATAGGAATGCAAACATTATTGTGAACTGCACATGCAAGGGATCTAGGTTGCACACTCCTTAGAAGAATCTAACGCCTGATAAAATGAGGTGGAACGGTTTCATCCCAAAACCATCCCACCTCCCCCAATCTGTGGGGAAAAAAATGTCTTCCATCAAAGTGGTCCTTGGTGCCAAAAACGTTCGGGATCACTGGTCGAGGGAATAATCACAAAGAGAAAGTCTATACATATTGAGTATAGACACAATCATCCTTTTTAAAAATATATTTTTTGTTTGTGGTTGGTTAAATCTATAGCTGCAGAGCCCACAGATACAGAGAGCCCACTGCCTATTACTCTACTTGAAGTTGATAATTTATTTTTTAGTTAGGCAATTAGGCCATGAGGGTTCTATTCTCATGAATGAGAGGAGTCCCTTTATACAAGGGATTGAAGGGATAAGTTCAGCTTCCCCGGTCCTTCTATCTCTTCTGCCATGTGAAGACACAATATTCAAAGTGCAATTTTAGAAGCAGAGATTAGGTCCCTCACCAGACCCTGAACCTGCCAGCATCTTAACTTTGGAATTTCCAGCCTCCATATTTGTGAAGAGTTAGATTCTTTTCTCCCTTCCTTTTTTTCTTTCTTTCATTCTTTTTTCTTTTCAGACAGGGTCTTGTTCTGCCACCCAGGCTGGAGTACAGTAGCATGATCATGGCTTACTACACCCTCGATTTCTTGGGTTCAAGTGATCCTCTCACTTCAGCTTCCCAAGAAGCTGAACAACAGGCACATGCTACCATGCTCAGCTAATTCTTTTATTTTTTGTAGAGACAGTCTCCCTATGTTGCTCAGGCTGGTCTCAAACACCTGGGCTCAAAAGTGATCTTTTCAGCCTATCAAGGTGCTGGGATTAAAGGTGTGAGCTCTTGTTTATAAATTACTCAGTATCAGATATTTTATTTTAGCAGCAATAATGGACTGAGACCCTACATTTTCCCCTAGGAGAAACTGTTCAATAATTTAATGGTTATAACTGTGATTGGTAAGAATATACAGTATTTTTCATCACAGACATCATTTTACCTGTCTAAAATTTTCTTCTCTATAAGGTTGATTTTGGAAATTTTTATGCGTTCCAATTCTTAGCATGTTCAGCTCTTCTGCTACTTTGTTGAACATATGTAATATAGTTATAACCACAGGTTTTCTACAAATTCTATCATCCATGTCATTTCTAGATCATTTAGTATTAATTTTTCCCCTCAACATGAGTTATATTTTCCTGCTTCTCTGCATATCTTTCAATTTTTTATTAGATATTAGACACTGTGGATTTTACCTTTTTGAGTGGTTAATATATTTGTATTCCCAACAATATCTTGGAACTGTGTTCTAGGATGCAATTAAGTTACTTGGAAATAATTTGGTCCTTTCAAGTCTTGCTTTTACAGCTTTAAATCAAGATTCTTAAGGATCAAACTGGCTGATGTATTTTTAAAACAACATTCAAGAATATCTGTGAGATATTATGACTTTTATAAAATTGTGGTTAATTTGGTTTCACTTCTGAAACAATTCTCTGGATTATCAGAGTTATCAGCCTTCTGTTTAACTTTCCTTTCTGATATTCTAACTTGCAAATTCTACCTGGTTTTAGCCTCCCTGATTTCAGTTCTGGCTCCTTAATATACAATGACCACTAGCTCTGCCTGAGGTTCCCTTCCTGTGCGGTGACACAGAAACTCACACTACTTAGAAGGAGCAATCACAGTGCTCATTCCATTAGTTTATTGTCACTCAGGAATCACTCTCCTTTACTTGCTGACATCTAATGCCTAAACAACTGTTTCTTCATAAAATTTGTCCAGTGTTTAGTTGTATCAGGTGTGAGGCTAAATCTGGTCTTTGTTTTTTCATGTTTGCAATCTTTTCTCTATATATAACTTTAGTTCTCAAAAAATGAAATTTAATTCTACTTTTCTCAATCAAACCAGCTCAAGACCCATATAAAAGAGTTAATCAGGAGAAAAAAAAGAATCTTCCTTCTTTTTTGTACTGCAAATTCTAAAGGACAATGTATAAGCATAATCTAGTGAATAAACTTAAATATTCACAATAATAATACTCTTCATGCAGTCCCTGGTGTACATTTACTTAAAGATCAGAGTTAAGCATTATAAAGGGTAAAACAATTCCTGCCTTTTATGAGTTCAAATTGCAAAACAGCTTTGTAAAATTACTATACAAATTTAATTATGGAAGGTGGAGCAGTTATCTAGCCTTATACTTTTTTTTATAAACAAAAAAATGAAGCTCATAAAAGTTACAATTTTTTTTTGTATAGTGAGAAAGTGCATTGGAAATTAATACCCAGACTCTTTTCCAAAACTGTCAATAACTAGCTGTGCTACTTTGAAAAGATCTTGTAACTTTTATGAGTCACATAACATATCTCAAACTAATAAAAACTATTTACGACAAACCCACAGCCAATATCATACTGAATGTGCAAAAACTGGAAGCATTCCCTTTGAAATCCAGCTCTAGACAAGGGTGCCCTCTCTCACCACTCCTATTCAATAAAGTATTGGAAGTTCTAGGCAGAGCAATTAGGCAAGAAAAAAATAAAGGGTATTCAATTAGGAAAAGAGGAAGTCAAATTGTCTCTATTTGTGATGACATGATTGTATATTTAGAAGACCCCATCATATCCGCCCAAAATCTCCTTAAACTGATAAGCAACTTCAGCAAAGTTTCAGGTACAAAATCAGTGTACAAAAATCACAAGCATTTCTGTACACCAATAACAGACTAACAGAGAGCAGAATCGTGAGCAAACTCCCATTCACAATTGCTACAAAGAGAATAAAATACCTAGGAATACAACTAACAAAGGATGTGAAGGACCTCTTCAAGGAGAACTACAAACCACTGCTCAAGGAAATAAGAGAGGACACAAACTGATGGAGAAACATTCCATGCTCATGGTTAGGAAGAATCAATATCGTGAAAATGGCAATGCTGCCCAAAGTAATTTATAGATTCAATGCTATCCCCATCAAGCTACCAATGACCTTCTTCACAGATCTGGAAGAAAACACCTTAAACTTCATATGGAACCAAAAGAGAGCCCACATAGCCAAGACAATCCTAAGCAAAAAGAACAAAGCCAAAGGCATTATGCTACCTGATTTCAAACTATAATACAAAGATACAGTAATCAAAACAGTATGGTACTGGTACCAAAACAGAGATATAGACCAATGGAACAGGACAGAGGCCTTGGAGGCAATGCCACACATCTACAACCACCTGATCTTTGACAAACCTAACAAAAACAAGCAATGGGGAAAGGAGTCCCTGTTTCATAAATGGTGTTGGGAAAACTGGCTAGTCATGTGCAGAAAGCAGAAACTGGACCCCTTCCTGACACCTTACACTAAAATTAACTCCAGATTAAAGACTTAAGCATAAAATCTAACACCATAAAAACCCTAGAAGAAAACCTAGGCAAAACCATTCAGGGCATAGGTATAGGCATGGACTTCATGACTGAAACACCAAAAGCATTGGCAACAAAAGCCAAAATAGACAAATGGGACCTAATTAAACTCCAGAGCTTCTGTACAGCAAAAGAAACAATAATTAGAGTGAACCAGCAGCCAACAGAATGGGAAAAAATTTTGCAATCTACCCATCTGGCAAAGGGCTAATATCCAGGATCTACGAAGCACTAAAACAGATTTACAAGAAAAAAAAAAACCCATCCAAAAGTGAGAGAAGGATACGAACAGACACTTTTCAAAAGAAGACATATATGAGGCCAACAAACATATGAAAAAATGCTCATCATCACTGATTATTAGAGAAATGCAAATCAAAACTACATTGAGATACCACCTCAGGCCAGTTAGAATGGCAATCATTAAAAAATCTGGAGACAACAGATGCTGGAGAGGATGTGGAGAAATAGAAACAGTTTTACACTGTTTTTGGGAGTGTAAACTAGTTCAACCATTGTGAAAGACAGTGTGGCAATTCCTCAAGGACCTAGAAATAAAAATTCCATTTGACCCAGCAATCCCATTACTGGGTATATATCCAAAGGATTATAAATCATTCTATTATAACAGATGCACAGGTATTGTAAACAGTGGCACTGTTTACAATAGCAAAGACCTGGAAGCAACCCAAATGCCCATCGATGATAGACTGGACAGGGAAAATGTGGCACATATATACCATGGAATAATATGCAGCCATCAAAAACGATGAGTTCATGTTCTTTGTAGAGACGTGGATGAATCTGGAAACCATCATTCTCAGCAAACTGACACAAGAACAGAAAATCAAACACCACATGTTCTCACTCATAGGCAGGCATTGAATAATGAGAATACATGGACACAGAGAGAGGAGTATCACACACTGGGGTCTGTTGTGGGGGGCAAGAGAGGGACAATGGGGGAATGGGGAGATCAGGGAGGGATAACAGGGGAGAAATGACAGATGTAGGTGATGGAGGGTTGGAGGCAGCAAACCACATTGCCTTGTGTGTACCTATACAACAATCCTGCATGATCTACACATGTACCCCAGATCTTAAAGTACAATTAAAATTTTAAAAAAGAAAGTTAAAGTAAAAAAAAAAAGAAAGAAAATACGTACATACTCACCATGTCATACCATGCCACCACAAAGAAAAGCATAGTCCTGTCTTTTGCAGGAACATGTTTGGAGCTAGAGACCATTATTCTAGGTAAACTAACATAGAAAATAAGAAACCAAGTATATATTCCCATGTATAAGTGGTAGTTAAACATTGAGTATACATGGACACAAAGAAGGGAACAACAGACACCAGGGTCTACTTGAAGGTGGAAGGTGGGAGGAGGGTGAGGATTGAAGTACTATATTTATTACCTGAGTGATGAAATAATCTATAAACAAAATCCTCATGACCTGTGATTTACCTGTATAACCTGTATAAGTATCCCTGAACCCAAAATAAAAGTTTAGAAAAAAGGAAATAAGAATAATAGGAGATGATTATAATCAACTGTGTGTCAACAAATTGGAAAATCTAGAAGAAATGGATAAACTCTTAGACATATACAACCTACCAAGATTACATCATGAAGAAATAGAGAACCTGAATAGATCAATAACGAGTAATGAATTTGAAAGTAAAAAAGACTGTGTTCGAAGACAAGCCAATGGCATGAAGGCTTCACTGTTGAATTCTACAAAATATATAATTTTTTTTCTCAAACATTTCCAAGAGGGAACACTTCCAAACTCATTCTAGAAAGTCAACATTACCCTGATATCAAAGTCAGACAAGTATAAAACTAAAAAAGAAAACTGTAGACCAATATCCCCCATGAACACAGATGCAAAAAATCCTTAACAAAAATGTTGGCACACAAAATTAACAACACATTGAAAAGATCATTCACAATGATCAAGTGGGATTCATTTCAGAGATGCAAGGATTTTCAATATACACAAATCAAGAAACCTGATACATCATATTAACAGAATTAAGCATAAGAACTATATGATGATTTTAACAGATGCAGAGAAAGCATTTGATGAACTTTAACATCCATTTTTGATAAAAACTCTCAACAAATTAGGTATAGAAAGAACATATAACAACACAAGAAAAGTCATATTGACTACCCACAGCTAACATCATACTGAATGAAGAAAAGTGGAAATCTTTTTCTTTAACATCTGGGACAAGACAAGGAGGATCACATTTTCCACTTGTATTCAACATGGTACTGATAGTCCTGGCAATAACAATTAGGCAAAAGGAAGAAATAAAACTTATTTGGGTTAAAAAACAGAAAGTCAAATTGTTCCTCTTTGTAGATGATCAAATATAGGGAAAATCCTAAAGACTTCAACCAAAAACTGTTACAGCTAAATAATAATTTCAATGAAGTTGCAGGTTGCAAATTCAACATATAAAATAAATAGCTTTTCTATACACCAATAGCAAACTATCTGGAAAAAAATCAAGAAAGCAATCTTATTTACAACAGCTACAAAGTATAATAAAATATCTAGGAATAAATTTAATCAAGGAGGTAAAAGATCTTTACAATGAAAACTGTAAAACACTAATGAAAGAAATTGAAGAAAACACAAGTGAATGAAAAAATATCCTATGTTCATGATTTTGAAAAATTAATATTATTAAAAATCCCATGTTACCCAAAGCAATGTATAGATTCAATGCTACTCCTGTGAAAATGGCAATAACATTCTTCACAGTAATAAAAAAATCTAAAATTCCTAAGGAACCACAAAAGACCCTGAATAGCCAAAGTAATCTTGAGCAGAAGGAACAGAGCTGCAGGTATCACACTACCTGACTTCAAAATATGCTACAAAGCCATAGTAACCAGAACATGATACTGGCATAGAAACAGACACATAGACCAATGGAGCAGAATAAAGATTCCAGAAGTAAATCTATGCATTTAGAGCAAAATTCTTCTCAACCAAGGCACAAGAACATACATTGAGAAATGAAGCCTCTCCTATAAATGGTGCTAAGAAAACTGAATCTCGAAATGCAGAAGAATGAAACTAGATCTGTATCCCTCCCATACACAAAAACCAACTCAGAATTAAAGATAAGACCTGAAACTATTAAACCGCTAAAAACAAAAATGTGGGAAACACTTCAGGACATTTGGGCAATCTTTTTTTTTTTTTTATAGGACCTCAAAGACACGGGCAACAACAAAAACAGACAAAAGGGATTGCATCAAAATAAAAAGCCTCTGTACAGCAAAGAAAACAGAGTGAAGAGACAACCTATAAAATGAGAAAATATATTTTAAATCTATGCATCCAACAAGGGGTTAATATCCAGAATATATAAGAAATTCAAACGACTCAATAGAAAAAAAATAACTTTTTTTAAAAATTTCTAAATTTAATTTTAGAAATTTCTAAATTAACTTTTTAATGGGCAAAAGACCTGAATAGACATTTCTCAAAAGAAGACAGACAAATGGTCAGCAGATATATGACAAAATGCTCAACATCACTGATAATCAGGGAAATGCAAATCAAACCCACAATAAAATACCACCTCACCCCGGTTGGAATGGCTATCATCAAAAAGACAAAAAATAACAAATGCTTGAAAATATAAGGAAAAAGAGGAACTCTTATATACTGTTGGTAGGAATATAAATTAGTAGAGCCATTGTGAGAAGCAGTATGGAGGTTCCTAAAAAATAAAATAAAAATAAAACTCCCATGCAATCCAGCAATTTCAATACTGAGTATATGTCCAAAGGTATTAAAATCAGTTTATCAAAGAGATACCTACACTCCTATTTTATTGCAGTACTATTTACAATAGCCAAGAGATGGAATCAACCGAAGTGCCCATCAGCAAATGAATGGATAAAGGAAATGTGATATATATATAGATATATATATCTATATATAGTGATATATATAGATATATATATATAGTGATATATATAGTTATATATATAGTGATATATAATGGAGTACTATTAGCCTATAAAAAACAATGAAATCCTATCATTTGTGACAATCTGGATGAAGCTGGAGGACATCATGTTAAATAAAAACAAATATCACAAGATCTTACTTATATACTGAATCTAAAAATGTCGATCTCATAGAAGTAGAGAGCAATATAATGGCTACCAAAGGCAGGAGAGCGATTAGGGGAGAGGAGAGGAAGAGAGATTGTCAATGAGTACAAAGTTATGGTTAGATAGGAAGAATACATTCTGGTGTTCTATTACATAGTGGGTGACTATAGCTGGTATCAGTGTATTGTATATTTCAAGACAGCTATAAAAGAGGATCTTGAAATTTATCACCAAAAATCATGATACCTTTTTAGGTGACGAACATGCTAACTACCCTGATTTGGTCAGTATACAATGTATATATGTACTGAACAGTACACTCTATCCCATAAACATATACAATTATTATGTGTCAACTGTAAACAAAATTTTTAGAAATGCTCTTTTTATTCTAATTATGTCTCAGATCTATATTCACGGGCTGCACCTGGGTAAAATGCCAAGCATATCTGCTAGGATCCCAGTAGGAAGTAGGTAGAACTGAAAGAGTTTAGAGAAGCCAGAGGGCAAAGGAATCCATAGAAGTCAGCCTTCTGGAGCAGAGCAGGGAAGAGAAAATAATACAACGGACCTGGAGGAACAAGAAGAAACTTTACTACATTTTCTTTTATGTAAGCATATGAAAACACTCTGTGGCCATAGAAACTTCAGGAAGATTGAAAATATCAATTATTCGGGGACAGTCAAGACAGCTTTGGAAACCATCTCTACTTTGTTTTTGTAATCCCTCCATTTATTTCTCCTTTTTCAAAATTTTAACTATGCAATACATGGCTATGTAAGAAATTTTTTATTAAAAATTATAGCTAATGAAGTAGAATGACAGTAAGATCCCATGCATATCTGTATTCCTCAGAGAGGTAACATTTTTTTCACATTCACCAGAAAAGACCTTTACATTTATTTAAAAGTGTCTTTTCTAATTGAACTGAAGTCGATTCTGAGTGTCATGATTGAGCACTCAGCACAATTTACCTAAGTTTTGCCATTCAGAACTAAAAATGCCACTGTCATATTTGTTTGAAATCTCAGGCTGAGGACATACAAATGATTGAGACCTGTATGGATTCCTTTGGATAATACGGGACTCACTTCATAAATCAAATGTTTCATTCAAACTTTGATTTGGCTTACTCTCATCAAAAACTGTGGCGTCAAGAAGCTGATATGATGGAACCATTTACCTTTTCTACCTGTTCTCAGAAATGCTTGACATTTGATATAAATCCTTTACAATTTCAGATTGCAGAGCAGTACACTTAGGTTTTTCAACATAAAATTGTTGCAGAAATACCACACCAAAATCTCTGTGTTAATTGCTTAACCTTTAGAGGCTTTAAAAATGGCTTTACGTGGTGAATTATACAGGCAATAAAAGATGGTTCATTTATAAAGTTCATATAAATGATGCATTGAGAAAGGGTTTTTTGTTCTAGTTGATAAGAGTTAATCAAATGCAAGATGGCATAAAGCAATTTAGCATAAATCTTCCACAGAGCACTGCTTAGCTTCCCATCTCCCAAGTAGAAAGAACATTTATCTGACTATTTCTAACTGTCCCAATAAATCTTTGATTAAGAGAAGCATATCAAAGCAGCTGACTAATGACTTGTTTTTGAGAGCTGTTCTAGTAAATATATTATAAATGGCATCTCAAGTCTTCAGTAGCCTGAATGCAAAGATGTTTAAAACTTAAATGAGAAGCAAATGAGTCAAATGAGGAAGGGGTTTGTCCTAAATGCAGTTTTCTCTTAATGCCAGACAGAGAAACTGCCTCAAGAAAAGCAAGAGGAACTTGGCAAGATTAAGTCCTACAATGTTTTCAAACCACTGGATTTTTGTTCCTTTAAAGCCTATGCTGAATAATAGATTCATTAGTAGTGGTGCTTGTAAGCTCATTGACGAAAAAAACATCAATTACTATTCATTTCAAATGCTGTCCAAAGTACGAGACAATGATTTTAGAAGATAACTATCTCTTCCTCTCTATATAGTCCTAAAAAGGAGAATAAGGTTCTCTGAGGAGATGTAGTTTAACTAAATGGGAGCAAATGGCTATTGTTTGTGGACACATATATCTACCTACACACATCAGCTTGTTCCCCAGACAAGTTTGTCTTATGCAGGCTTTTGTGCTTGACCACATGATGCCAAATTACTTGTTTTAAAAACTGCTCAAGTGGCCGGACATGGTGGCTCAGGCCTGTAACCCCAGCACTTTTGGAGGCCGAGGCGGGTGGATCACAAGATCAGGAGTTCAAGACCAGACTGGCCAACATGGTGAAACCCTGTCTCTACTAAAAAACACAAAAATTAGCTGGGCATGGTGGTTCAGGCATGTAATCCCAGCTACTCGGGAGGCTGAGGTAGAAGAATTACTTGAACTGGGCCCCGGGTGGTGGAGGTTGCAGTGAGCCAAGATCGCGCCACTGCACTCCAGCCTGGGCTGCAGAGCGAGACTCCATCTCAAAAAAAAAGAAAAATTGCTCAAGTGAGTGTTTTGACATAATATGTGCCCTTTCACATATGACCAATTGTATTGAATTATTCCCATCATATCAAGAGAAAAATTATATACGTATACTTCTTAGCAATTTTTATGGGATTAAAAACCTATAACATGTGACTACTGCTTATTACATGGCTGACAACCAAAACCTATTTGTCCACTTTCCTTTTCCCATCTGCACTATTCAGATACAAGTCCATATATTCTCAGTGTGTTTATTTATTATAGTAGCTACCACTTGTTGAGGGTTGTTTTGTTTTTAACGTGTGAAACTGTGTTTAGGACTTCTCATCTATTATTGCATTTCAGCCACACAATAAATCTTTGGACTACAAATCTCATCCTAAAGGTCAGTAAATCGAAACTCAGAGGAGTTAAGTATCTTACGTGAGATCACACTATCTGTATATGACTGATCCCAGTTTTATCTGAATTTAAAACTATGTTCTTTCCACTGCTTCTTTTTTATTAAACACTAAATGTACTAGATGTTAAGGTTTTTGATTCTGCATATAATGAAGCAAAGCAATTAAAGATATCTACCTAGAACACTGGAAATGAAGGAGACTGATTATAAAAAGTTCAATAAAATGCATATTTTTGAAACTTGAATATTCTTGGAAACATTGTAATACCCCCTTAAGCCACCTGTTTTTCCCTCCTTAGGTGAAATATACCGTGTGCAATTACAAATCCTAATCTGTGGATACAAACAAATTGGTACCAATTTGTCACATTAGACCACACAAAAATGTTCTTACCAAGGTCACCATCCTGCCCACACATTGAAGTTGTTTGTTTAATGTGAAAGAAAAACAATGATAAAACATTGAATCCTCTTTGCAGCTGTACTTCATTTTTTAAGCCAGCACTCTTCGAATGTAACATACTCAAAAAAATAGTGCTTGCTTTTCAAGGAGACCTAACTAAAATGAAAGGGGCTAAAGGATCATGATAATGAAAAAATAAATGCTCTTATTTGTGTATTGCATAGTTTGACTGCAGAATAAGAGCACAACATTACTTACCCATCATATTTACAGTAGTTTTATGTATCTTTGAAAAGCAGGATAACATTTCTTCTTTCTCTCTGCCATTGCATTTAATTAAAATGTGATCTTTTCTAAATTGACTGAGTCACTTGGCACTGCTGTGTATATTTTAGTCTCCACACATAAATTTTTTACCAGATTTCCATTTGGGGAGGATTAACCATTTTGCAATCTAATTTTCTTCGAGCAGAATGTCTCTGGTTCTTTGTCAATATTCAGAAGAAAATATGGAGCTCTCTAAGGGTCTAGCTCTTTCCATACAAATGAACTCTCCCCATAATCTTCTTGATTGCTTTCTCCCCCCATCCTCAAGAGAGTTTACATATGAATCTTTCTCTTCAGATGGATAGGATTACATATTATCATCTCCCATGGGCCTATCCTTTACCAAACATGGCTTCTGCCAGATTTTGTCAAATTCAAATCTCTAGGCCAAAGTTTTAGTCCAAGAGATTTTTGTCTCTTGGACAAGAATCTGGACTGATGACTTCAAATTTCAATCTCATTACTTTGGGATTGGAGAGCCATTAGAATCATTTAGGGTGAAAGCCCTCATTCTTCAAACAATGAAACAATAGGTGAAATTAAAACATCACAAATGATTTAATGACAAAACCGGGACCACAGCCCTTGTGATATGTGTCCAATGACTTTTCTACATAATAATGCTGGCTCATACATGTGATTTTTCACAGTTTTGAAATTTTTGATATTCACTTTTAATTCAACTGAAATACCTCAACTGAACAAATACCCATATTTCATCAATATGAACACACATTTTTCTACTTACTAACTCTTCTAAAATAGGAATCTAAGAGGCAATGGTTTTTATTGTTGCTTTTAGCTGGGTGTCAGTAATGACATGAATGAATAACAATGGTTATTCATTATAATTGCTTATTGTCATGGAGTCTTCTATCCAAGGAGGTTGAGGCAGGAGGATCACTTGAGCCCAGGTGCTCAAGGTGCTCAAGGCTGGAGTGAGGTATGATGGCCCTGCTGCACTTCAGCCTGGATAACAGAGGGAGACACTGTCTCTATTAAAGAAAGAAAGAAAGAAGGAAGGAAAGAAAGAAAGAAAGAAAGAAAGAAAGAAAGAAAGAAAGAAAGAAAGAAAGAAAGAAAGAAAGAAAGAGAGAGAGAGAGAGAGAAAGAAAGAAAGAAAGAAGGAAAGAAAGAAAGAAAGAAAGAAAGGGAAAGAGAGAGAAAGAAAGAGAAAGAAAGAGAGAAAGAAAAGAAGGAAAGAAAAAAAAAGAAAGGAAGAAAGAAAGAAGGAAAGAAAGAAAGAGAGAAAAAAGAATCGCTGCATTACTATTGCTCGCAAAAGCACAGAGAACAGAATTGTTGGAAAGCATAGGCATTAACAACTGAGTTGAATATTATTTAAAATAGAATCTGTGAAGAAGCTTTAAGAATATCTTAACCAATATGTTTACTTTATATATTCCATTTTATATGTGTGTAAGAATGTTGGATAATAAAAATCTCAATAAATATAAAATAAAAATTCTAAATCATTGTTCAATTTTCAGTGTTTTTTTAAATGGTATGTAAAATAATGATATTATATTAGGGTCCTCTAGAGGGACAGAACCAGTAGGATATCAGCATATATAAAAAGGAGCTTATTAAGGAGAATTCGCTCGCATGATTACACCATGATAGGCCATGATTACACCATAATAGGCCATCTGTAGGCTGAGAGAGAAGTCAGTAGTGGCTCAGTCCAAGTCTAGGAAAGCCAAGAGTACGGTGTGTAGTCTGCAGCCAAAGACCTGATAGCTCCAGGGAGGCTGCTGATACTCATGTAAATCCCGGAGTCCAAAGGCGGAAGATCCTGGAGTCTCATATCCAAGGGCAGGGGTAAAGGAAGGAAGCATCAGGTAGGAGAAGAAAGAGAGAGCCAGAGGACTCAGCAAGCAAGCTTATCCCTCCTGCTTCCGCCTGCTTCGTTCTAGCTGAACTGGCAGCTGATGGGATGGTGCCCACCCACATAGAGGGTGGGTCTTCCCTTCCCAGTTCACCGACTCAAATGTCAGTCTCCTCTGGCAACACCTCACAGACATTCAGAGGAACGATGCTTCACCTACCAGCTAGGAATCCCTCAATCCAGTCAAGTTGACACAAAGTTTTAACCATCATAGACAGATCTTACAATTAATCATGCAATGGTTTGAATATTTGTCCTCCAAAGCTCATGCTGAAATTGAATCCCTTATGTCATAGTTTTGAGAGGCAGAGCCTTTAAGAGGTGATTTAGTTATACATGCTGTGACTTCATGAATGGATTAACACATTCACTAACTAATGGATGAATGGGTTATATGGGAGTGAGACTGGTGGCTTTGTAATTAGAGAAAGAGGAAACCGAGCTGCCATGCTAAGCCCCTGCCCCATGTGGTGCCTTGCGTTGTGTCAGTACGCTACAGAGGCTGCCTCCCAGAAAGAAGGCTCTCACTAGATGCAGCCCCTTTACCTTAGACTTCCAGACTCCATAGCTATGAGAAATAAATATCTATTCTTTATCAATTATTACCCTATTTCAGTTTAAAGTATTCTGTTATAAGCAGCAGGAAATAGACTAAGATAAATGGCAACTTTGATTTAACAAAATAATTTATGTGCTTAGTTTTATGTTGAATATGTTATTGACTAGAGAAAAGGACTAAGTCATAGTCTCAATCTCAAGAAAATCTCCTAAACATGAAAGATATATCCAACCCAAGAAAAACTCAGAAACTAAGAAATGCCATAACCATGAATTAAATTTTATGACAGCAATTATGTGCATGCTACTCAGCAAAATGAGTATTTCAAGGGTTGCTGTCCTCATGCAGGAATTAAGTTATAAGCTGATCCATGAAACTTGAATTGAATTTCAATAGCCTAAGGAAAGATTGGAGGAAAAAAATAAATTCTCTTCACCAGCCAGGTCAACAAAATTGGCTTTAGGATGATAGATTGAACAGGGCTGCTATACACTGTCATGCAGTGTGTATCCTACACAAAGATACCTGGAGAGAGAGGGAGAGAGTGAGGGCTAAAATCCAACCATTACTAGCTTAATAAGCCAAGCGTCCCAGTAGAGACATATAAGAGTTAGAGAAAAGCTCTGCCTTTATATAATTGATCCATCCAATGTGGGTATCCTTCTGCAATTCCCACAAAGGTGCAAGATGTGCTGGTAAAAGCCAAGGATGACAGATGTTATAGTCAATCACCTTCCCATCCATCAGGAGGAAAAGGAAAGTGTTGCAGAGGAGGGTACAGCATGATCAAAGGTTTGGCAGAAGAAAGATGCATTGCATATTCACGGGACAGTGAAAAGGTTCTCATTTGGGGAATAGACGGACTAAGATTGGATAGTAAAATAGAGCTTAATTACTGAGGGTTATGGATTATTGAAGGACAACTCTCCAAGGGAAAGAGATTGAAGTTTGAAGTCAGGCGCTCTGATTTGTTTCTAAGAATAATTATTCAAACTACAAATGAAGCCTAGAAACTAAAATTTTTCTGATCAAATCTGACACACTAAATGGTAGCAGGTTTGTCACATGGGAGAAAAGAGTAAGGAATTCTTATCCATTTAAGCTTATCTCTGGTAGACAATAAGGAAGTATTTTATGCTTTTTGAGTACAAGTATAAAAATGATATAGTGAAAACAATGCTTACAGGAGAAGCATATCATTGCATGGGGCAGCGAGATAATGAAGGATAGGGCACACTGGAGTCTGGAAGATCAGTAAGGCTGTGCTTATGAGTACCTGTCCAGGATGTGGATGGCAGCGATAGAGGGTAAAGAAGGGGAACATCAATGATGATTTCCCTGTTCCTGTTTGAGGTGACTATGAAATCACTAATAAAAAATAGGGAAGCAAGATTAATAAGGGTTTCTGAGAAATGAAGAAAGACTATTTACTAAACTAGAAAGGCCTCCTGAGTCCTTTGAAGATCTGTTTTTTTAATCCTTTAATATTGAGGTAATAAGCTTATATCTTAAAACAAGAAGTATTGGCTGGCACGATGGCTCATGCCTGTAATCCCAACACTTTGGGAGGCCAAGCTGGGGAGATCAGTTGAGGTTAGGAGTTTGAGACCAGTCTGGCCAACGTGGTGAAATCCCGTCTCTACTAAAAATACATAAATTAGCTGGCATGGTGGTGTGTGCCTGTAGTCCCAGCTACTCAGGAGGCTGAGGCAGGAGAACCGCTTGAACCAGGAAGATAGAGCTTGCAGTGAGCCGAGATCGCACCACTGCACTCCAGCCTGGGTGACAGAGCAAAACTCTGTCTAAAAAAACAAACAGACAGACAAACTGTATTCATAAAGAAATATGTCTTGTGGAAAAGCTGAAAGTATTCCCCTTGAGAGCCAGCACAAGACAAGGAGATTGCAGTCATCCGAGATCATGCCACTGCACTCCAGCCTGGCGACAGAGTGAGACTCCGTCTCAAAAAAAAAAAAAAAAGCTCAGGATAGGTAAAGGAAATGTTGCTGTTTAGCCTAAATACAGTAATCATTCCATAAATGTTAAAGAAATGAGAAATGAGAAGTAAATATGCTACTTATTAGTTCACTTTATCTGTTTGTTATTCCAGAGCCTTGATTGTGTTGTTTCTCTCCATGAAATGTACTGTCATCTCAACTCATGTTGAGGACAGATCTAATGTTCTCCTAAAGTTGCATTTCACCTCAAAGCAAAGCAGGCAGGATTTTGGTGGGATTAAACACGCTGCAAGGGACCTGGAACAGGATTCAACCTGTAAAGAAAGGCATATATAGGGGGATGGGAGAGGAGTGAAGAAAGTCAATTCAGTTTTAGGCACTCAGAGAAAGCCTAGCACAACTAATACAATATAGCAGATGATGAGAAAGACAATTTTAAAAAGTAGCTCCAGTAAGTCAAATGTTAAATCTGAAAATACAGCAAATTCAGGAGCAAGTAACATCCTAGAAGCAGAGAGGCAACATCAGGAAGCCTGTAGCAGGTAGAAAGTTCCTTACAGTGGGGGATACACTACCTAAATAAGACAAAGCAGAATTAAAGCATGACCCAAATCACAGGTACCTGGCAGGCTACTGAGACTCAGGCAAATGGACAGAAACAAGGATCCAGTTTCCAGAATGAGAGTATAAGGGAAGCGTTTAATATAAAGTATAAGGCAGCTATAAAAACTAGAGTAGAAGGCACTGGGACATAACATACAACAGAAAGATTACACTGCCTTCAAGGAACCTATCAGACAATAGAAACTAATACCTAATAAAGTTCTTTAATCTCTCCAAGCCTGTGCTTCTTTGCCTATAGCATGAGAAAAATTATTCTTTCTTCATGCTACTTCTAAGATACATTGTTAAGTAACAAAGAAATCACATGTGAACACACATACACACACACAACCATATGCAGGATCTTGAAGGACACAGATCTCACCATTATGAATGGTAACCATGAGGAAAAGAATGGGAGGGGACCTTTCAGTTTCATTATAAACAATTCTGTTTATTTAAATATTTTATAGTGTGTATGCATTAATATATTATTCTTCAGAGAAAATAATTTTTTAAATATCTAAGGGTATTATCATGAGGTTTCAACAAAATACCATTTGTTTGTAAAGTGTGTAACTCAGAGACAAAGTTAGACTCGACAAATGACAGTGTTGCCATATTGTCACTCTTGTTGCTGTGGATAGAGAAGGAAAGGCAAACATCCACACAATTCATAAGAACACAGCAAAAGGAAAATAAAAGCAAAAGCACAGTTAGAAACATAAGCAAGGTGTAATTAAACACTAGTGCTGAGACAACCGCAAAGTGACTGACAAGCAGGATGGAGTCCACCTGGCAAGGTTCCATGGAGATGAAGCAGATTAAACAGAATTCTGAGGGTGGGAAGAGATGGAGATAGTTAGCAAGGCTTGGCATGAGAATTATAAAAATGGATTGGAAGCCTAGAGATCTAATGATGCCAACCTATCTATTTTCAATTTCAGATCATCAGAGCTTTCCTCTTTTGTGATCAAAAGATCTAACAGGCAGTGAGTGAAATCCACAGGCCCTCTAGGAGAAAGGTACAAAAAAGGGAGATAAATGTGATTGTACTTGCAGAGATTGGTCAGCTAGCTTTTTCCTGTGTCAGCTCGTTGAAATTCTCAGGCAATCTGTACCTCCGGAGTACCCACTACATCAAGGAATCCACACAGGAAGCATTCACTGTCTGGTGCTGGGTTTGTTTCTCTCAATGCACAGAGCTTTCTCTTGGCCAACACAGCTAGTCATTGCAAATGATTTCCAGCAGACTGCCCAGCACTCCTTGAAGCTATACTTTAACTTTGTCTACTTCAATATAGAAATTTCCATCAATATAGAAATATCCCTGTATGCCTAGGGATAGAGATGAGAAGAAAGGTAGCAAATACCTGTGGGAGCAGGGCTTCTGCAGACCCAGTCTCAGGTTATGCAAATTAAAACTTTCAGTACAACCTTGTGAAGCAAGAAAACATCAGTATCAATCAGAACATGAGGCTGGGCAGAGACATGCTGCAGAGTAACACCATAGGAAGTGCATATGTATGGACCAAGCCGTGATCCACAGAGAAACTCAAGGCACGAAAGGGAGTCCAAATAGGACTTGGTGGAGAATAGCAGGTGCTTTAGGCTTTGCTATAATAGTTCAGTAGTTCTACAATATTGCATCCTAATTAGCAGATGTCAGTTCAGAATCTTGCTAGTCAGCTCTCTTAAGCCTAAAGCTAAGGAACAAATCATGAGCCCTGCAGCAGTCTTCTTCGGCTGCCATAAAAAAATACCATAGGCTGGAAGGCTTAAACAACAGACATTAATTTTTCTTACTTTTCTGGAAGTTGGAAAGTTCAAGATCAAGGTGCTGGCAGGAAGGGTATTGTCTGAAACCTCTTTTCTTGGCTTGTAGGCAGCTGCCAAGTCACTGGGTGCTCATCTGGCCTTTCCTTAGTTTGTGTGTACAGAAATAGAGAGCTCTCTGCTGTCTCTGCTTATAAAACACTAATCCTGTCAGAGCAGAGCCTCACCTTTATACATCTAACCTTAACCACTTCTTTAGTAGTAGATTTGGAGGTCCTATATCCGAATATGCTATAAGAGGGGTTAGGGCTTTATTTAATATATGAATTTTGTGGGGATGCAAACACTTCCATTCATAACAGTCCTCTAAATAGAATGAGCTGTCTCATGAACTTATAAGTAATGTTTGAGAATGCCTATAGGAAATTTAAAACTATTAGTATAATATACAATATTTTAAATAATAAAATGATAAGGCTTTAACCAATATAAAATCATGGAAGAGAAAACAAGATCATCCAGGTTGGCCCATTTTCTCTACAAAAAATAATTGGCAAGGTAGGGACTGGATAATAGTTCCTATGAAACAAAGGGCAGCAGGAGTATCAGGTGTTGGAAGTAAGAACTTTGGGGTCGGTGGGGAAACAGAGAAGTGGAGTCAGTAAGTTGAGAGAAGCCTGTGGAATGCATAATATTATTCTACCCCGTACTCCTACTCATGAGATCATAAATCTGCTGTGATTTCTTATGAAGCACAGTGAAGAGGTTAAGCTGGCAACTGTTTATAACCTGGATGATATCACCCTCACCGTAGCTAGAAGGCATTTGGAAATGTGTGGCAATGTTTTAGATTGTCACGATAACTCCAGAGCACCATTTACATGCTTTACGTCCACAATGCAATGGACAGTCCCATAGGCTGAAAAAGGTTCATCCGAATATCAATAGATTCAGGCACATTTATCTAAGTCTCTGAGGAGCATGTAAGGCCATAGGTTACAATATCTCACTACATGTTTATTTTTTCATTCATTCATTTGATCATACATATACTTAACATTTGTTAAACTTCTAGTAAGCATAGAAAAGCAGAGATGAACCAACATGAGTAAGACATGGAACCTGTCCTCAAAGAATTCAGAATCTATAGAGGCAGGCATATGCATAATTAAATAAAATACTTTATGATATATTTGGTAGTAGTTGTATAAGTAGAGTAATAAGCCAATAATTAATTCAAACCAGGAGAGAAAAGAGGGGAGAGCATCAGAGAAAACACGTTTGAACTGAGATGGAAAGGATAATTAGAATATCACCAAGTTACAACTTCAGAATTAGGGAAGAAAGCCAGTCCAGTAAAAAGAGCAATGAGAACCAAGGCACAGAGGTGTGAGAGTATATGACATCTGTGTGTCACATAAGATACAAAAAAAAAATTGGTAGTTGAGCCGAATGCAGTGGCTCACACCTGTAATCCAGCACTTTGGGAGGCTGAGGCAGGTGCATCACCAGAAGTCAGGAGCTTAAGACCAGCCTGGCCAACATGACAAAACCCTGTCTCTACTAAAAATACAAAAATTACTTAGGCATGGTGGTGTGTGCCCATCTACTAGGGAGGCTGAGGCAGGAAAATCGCTTGAACCTGGGAGACAGTGGTTGCAGTGAGCCGAGATCGTGCCACTGCACTCCAGCCTGGGAGACAGAGCAAGACTCCTTCTTTAAAAAAAAAAAAAGGTAGTTGAGATTGGAAAGGCAGGTTGAGACCAGATTGTGAAAATATTTTTAAGTCATTCCAAGAAGCTTGGATTTCAGTCTGTGTAAACTGAAGGCCTATCAAAGGATTTGATTAAGGGATTTGACATCGTTATGAATTTAAGGGACAGGAATAAAAGACTAGGTGAGAAGCATTACACCAGTCACAGGAGAGAAGATAAGGACATTGGTAAAAGATAAAGAGAAGAATCAAATAGGTATTTCCGAGCTAGAAACAACATATTCCCCGTGCTTTGGGAAAGTTCATAAAAAATGGTCGTGGTGGGTTTTGTAGGTTTCTGACACCAGTTAAAAGTAAAATTTGGTGATCCAAACATCTCCAACATTGACGTTACTCATGAATATGTGTAAGTGTAAATGGGATAAGATAATACAAGGCAATTTACTTTGACAAAAACTCCATGGTTATGCATTTATTATGAATAATCTGATGTTTATGTTGTTAGCTTCAAATTCACCTGTTTCCCTGAGGGACCACTGGGATCAAATCAGCTGCTGTGTTCCTAAAATACCAAAGGATGTTGTTGATAAAGTGCCTCTCAAAGTAAGGAGTTTCCAACACAGGATGTTTCTCTATGAATCTGGGTGTCAGCTGAGTTATTATGTTTTTCTCTGACCTTCAGGATATAGTCCATCTGTTCAAAAATGCTTTTGCCTGAACAATGTGGATGGGATGAATGACAAGGGAAAAAGCCGATAATAAGCTGCAATTGCTGTTTTAATCTTTACAGTGCTTAAGTACGTGGGTCACATGTTCCCACCAATCTTAACTCACAGAATAAAATACCAGTCTTTGCCAGAAAGAAAACAACCTTGTTTTTCCATCATTCAATAAGTCACAGTTTGCTTGAAGATTTGAAAAAGGTAATTAGACAGAGTTCTAGCAATGGCTCTGTGTTTACTAACTTCCAAGAATGCTGACCAGATTCTTAAAATATACTAGGCTCATTAGAGATGCTGCCCTTTGGGGATCAGCTAATTCAGCATGTCGCATCAAGGCAAGAGATTTCCAGCCTGGTTGGATTATGGCTTCTGGCAACAAGTATTGTTGGCCTCAGTAAGGTTTGTTTCCCTCTTTCTGTTTTGATTCCTTGTTTCTGAATTTTTGGTGAGAAAGTTTGTGGGAGTCAAGCATACTTGGTATTTTATTATACAATTTCCATATAATCTTACTCTAAAGTTATTTAACTAATATTCATTTTATGAAAGAAGAAAATAAACATGTAAAGCACAAATCAGCTGCAGCTGTGCAGGTACATTTAGTGTCTGAACAGACAACACAGAGCTTCAAATGCAGTACTTTCCCATTAATTAAAAGGCACAATAATTCTATTAATGTTATATGGTGTAATTGTGTAATTCTATATTTTACACCTATGATTTTAGCTCCTTCTGGCTGAAAATGTCTCCCTTATCCACCCAAGTAACTCACACACGTTAAACATACAGAGCCCTTAAAAACTTACCTAGTCCAGGGTTACAAGATGGTATGTGATTTTTACAGTTATTTATTGAGAACTTACTATGCGCTAGACATTGTGTTAAGTGCTATAATTGTAGTAACTCATGCAATCTTTGCAACAGCTTTGTGAGAGAGCTACTATAATTACTCTTTCTATTTTTCTTTCTTTTTTTTTTTTTCGTGATCAAGTTTCACTCTCCTTGCCCAGGCTGAAGTGCAATGGCATGATCCTGGCTCACTGCAACCTCCACCTCCCAGGTTCTAGCTATTCTCCTGCCTCAGCCTCCTGAGTAGCTGAGATTACAGGCATGCACCACCACGCCTAGCTAATTTTGCATTTTTAGTAGAGGTGGGGTTTCTCCATGTTGGTTAGGCTGGTTTCAAACTCCTGACCTCAGGTGGTCCGCCCAGCTCGGCCTCCCAAAGTGCTGGGAATATAGGCATGAACCACCGCGCCTGGCTTACTCTATTTTTCAAATGAACTACAGATGCAAAGATTGGAGAAACATTTTTCCAAGGTAACAAAACTAGTAGTTAGGAGAACTAAGATTTGAACTCAGCCTTTCTTAACTCCAGCATCCGTGCTCTTAAACAACAAGCAATATTTTGTTGTTCTTGTTTAAAAAACATAAGTACGTACATACAGAAAGTCAAAAAGGATTGTGTTTAGTTTTCTTCAGTAGTAGGATTTTACATGGTTTTAATTGTGATTTTTAATTTTTTATTTGGAATAATTTTAAGCTTGCAGAAAAGTTACCAAAAGATGACAGACTTATCATATATCCATCACTATGCTTTCCCTATTTTATATAATTTGAGTACAATTTCAAAACCAAACAATTAACATCGGGGCATACTGTTAGCTAAACTATAGACATTATTGATGTTTTACCAGTTGTTTTACAAATTTGTGTTCACTTTCTTACTTTGTGACACAAAAAGTGTTCTAAGATCTTATATTTTCCTTAACCCAGCCTTGGAATCAATCATTTCTCCAGAGACCTGAGTAATCAGAAACCATAGGGAAATTAAGTATGATCATTGCTACCGACTGTTGTTTCCTCTAGGCCCTCTCAGTGGACAGAGTTGGAAAATACATGCATCAGGAAGAAGATGGTGGATAAGAGGCAGAAAAAGCTTTCAGCTCCACTTGAAGGGACAGAGCTACATGTAGATTCACATCATGAACTTTTTCTCCAAGAGCTACTACAGAAAGATACCAGGAAAGCCAAGAGAATCGACAGACCCTTTGAAGGAGCTGGATCACCCCTGAAGTTTCCCTGAGACACTGAAAAACTGAGTCAGCTTGCTTTCTCAATGGGAAGGCTCATGATATGGGGCAAGTTCTCAGCCCTGATCACTGGCTGCCTGGGAATAGGCTCAGTGCTGTTGGAGGGCACAGTGGGAGTAGGACCAGCCTTTTGGACTGCAGGCTACATGGGAGCAGGTGAAGCCTGACTGTCAGTTTTACCCCACTTCCCTGGAGACTCGGATGATTAAGCAGAGGCAGCCATAATTCCCCAGGGAATATAACTCCACTGGACTAGAAATCACTCCTCCCCCAACCTCCACAGCAGCTGCAACAAGCCCCACCAAAGGAGAGTCTGAGCTCAGATATGCCTATCTTTGCCCCCACCTGATGGTCTTTTTCTACCCCTCTTAGCAGCCAAAGACAAGACAAAGGTTGTAATTTCCTGGGAGTTCTATGGCCCTGCCCAGTGCCTGAGAAACCTGAATACTTAACCAGGTGTCCCTAGGGCAAGTTTGAATTCTCCCTATAGGACCACAGCTGATGCACTCTTGAAAGTGCCACCTCCTGCCTGGAGGCCAACCAACACAAAACTAGTGTACTAAACAAAAATACAACTAATGACCCTCACAGAGTCCACTTCATTCTCCTGCTACCTCCACCGGAGCAAGTGCTGGTATCCGCAGCTGGAAGACCTGGATCCTCATCTCTCACCCTATACAAAAATCAATTCAAAGTGGATCTAAGACTTAAATCTAAAACTTGAAACCATAAAGATTCTAGAAGATAACATTGGGAAAACTCTTCTAGATATTGGCTTAGGCAAATGCAACAAAACAAAGACAGACAAATGGGACTTAATTTACTTAAAAAGGTTCTGTCAGTAAAAGAAATAATCAGAGTTGATAGACAATCCACAGTGTGGGAGAAAATCTTCACAATCTATACATCTGACAGAGGATTAATATCCAGAATCTACAAAGTACTCAAACAAATCAGCAAGAAAAAACAAACAATCCCATCAAAAAGTAGGCTAAGGACATGTATAGATAATTCTCCAAAGACAATATACAAATGGCCAACAAGCATATAGAAAAATGTTCAACATCACTAATTATCAGGGAGATGCAAATCAAAATGACAATATGATACCACCTCACTCCTGCAAGAAGGGCCATAATAAAAAATAAAATAAAATTAGATGTTGGTGGGTATTTGGTGAAAAGGAAACACTTGTACACTGTTGGTGAGAATGTAAACTATTACAACCACTACTGAAAACAGCATGGAGATTCCTTAAAGAACTAAAAGTAGCTCTATCATTTGATACAGCAATCCCACAGTAGGTATCTATCCAGAGGGAAAAAAATCATTGTACAAAAAAGATACTTGCACATGCATGTTTGTAACAACACAATTTGCAATTGCAGAAATATAGAACTAGCCAAAATGCCCTTCAATCAACGAGCAGATAAGGAAATTGTGATATATACCTATATTCCAAAATACTATTCAGTCATAAAAAGGAATGAAATAATGGAATATACAGCAACCTAGATGGAATTGGAGACTATTAATCTAAGTGAAGTAACTCAGAAAATGGAAAACCATACATTGTATGTTCTCACTCATATGTTGAAGCTAAGCTATTAGGATGCAAAGACATAAGAATGATACATTGGACTTTGGGGATCAGGGGAAAGGGTTTGGAGTGGTAAGGGATAAAAGACTGACATTGGGTACAGTGTACACTGTACAGGTGATGGGTGCACCAAACCATCAGAAATCACCACTAAAGTACTTATTCATGTAATCAAACACCACCTATTCCCCCAAAACCTATTGAAAAAAATTAAAAATTTTTAAAAAGAAAATGTAGCCATGTATATATTTTAACCTACATGTACTTTACTTAAATATATTTTAACCCACATGTATATAATGTATAGAGTATTTACATATATATTCTAACCTACACATACACACATCTACATGTATCTCTATATCTATCTACATAAATATATTAAAAATTATGAATTCATACCAGTACCTCCAATATCAATCCAAGACTCAGGGTTCATTATAGTCTTTCTTTTTTATAACCCTTCTCTCCAACTGCAAGAAACCTAGGTTTCGTTATCTATAGCATGCTTTATTTGTGCAATCCTAGTATATACAAAAATCAGTTTCAGAATTGCTAACCCATATTGTTATAAGAAAAAAAAGTACAAACTTATATACAGTATTTATATATAGTCTTTGACCATATAGATACTGTTTTCCAAATGTTTTTATATTATTTTCTTCTCCAGCCCCATTATTCTTTTTTTAAATTATATTTTCTGATACTTGACAATAAACATATATTATTGTTTGTTATTTGTGTGTTTTTAAAGACCATATTCTCTGGGGAGTATGCATTGGCTAGAGGATAGTAATTTCATGAGCAAAATAAAACATTAAACTTATATCAGATACAGGGTTCCTGTGAAGCTTTTATCTTTCCCACATTAATAACAATTGTTGTGCTTAGCTACCTTTTTTTAGGGTATCTGGACAAAGTCTCAAGTCTGCTTTAGTGCTCTATCCGAGATTCTCTTTTACTTCTTTCCAGCTCTACACTCTCACACTTATCTTTTACCAGTGATGAAATAATTATAAAATTTCATATTTGAAAAAATGCACAAGACCTTATAAAATCATTAAAACAGAAATTGAAATAGTATAATCATGGATATAGATATAAAGTATTAATATCTCTTTTATTTTATTTTATTTCCAATGTTTATTTTGGATTCAGCAGGTCCATGTGCAGGTACACATGCAGGTTTGTTACCTGGGTATATTGTTTTATGCTGAAGTTTAGAATGTGAAAGTTTCCATCACCAAGGTACTGAGCATAGTACCCAACAGGTAGTTTTTCAACCCTTGTCGTCTACCCTTTCCCCACTCTATCAGTCCCCAGCGTCTATTGTTGCCATCTTTGCATGAATACCCAAAGTTTAGCTCCCACTTATAAGTGAGAACATGCAGTATATGGTTTCTGTTCTTGCATTATTAATGCAGTTAGGAGAATGGCCTCCAGCTCCATCCATGTTGCTGCAAAGGACATGATTTCATTCTTTTTTTTTTTTTTTGAGACCGAGTCTCACTCTGTTGCCCAGGCTGGAGTGCAATGGCACAGTCTCGGCTCACTGCAACCTCCGCCTCCTGAGTTCTAGCTATTCTCCTGCCTCAGCCTCCCAAGTAACTGAGATTACAGGCACCCACCACCATGCCCGGCTAATTTTTGTATTTTTAGTAGAGACAGGGTTTCACCATGTTGGCCAGGATGGTCTCAAACTCCTGACCTCGTGATCCACCCACCTCGTCCTCCCAAAGTGCTGGGATTACAGGTGTGAGCCACTGCACCTGGCCGATTTCATTCTTTTTTTCAGGCTGTGTAGTATTCCATGGTATATAAGTACCACATTTTCTTTATCCAATCCACTGTTGATGGGCATCTAGATGGATTCCATGCCTTTGCTGCTGTGAATAATGATGAAGTGAGCATGATATGAATGCATATGTCTTTTAGGTAGAATGATTTGTTTTCTTTTGGATATTTATCCATTAATGGGATTGTTGGGTCAAATGGCAGTTCTAAGTTCTATCAGAAGTCTCCACAGTGGCTAAACGAATTTACATTCCCACCAATGGTGTATAAGCATTCCCTTTTCTCCACAGCCTTGCCCACATCTGTTTTTTTAACTTTCTAATAATAGTCATTTTCAGTGGTGTGAGATGGTATCTCAATGTGGTTTTGATTTGCATTTCTCTGATGATTAGTGATGTGGAGCATTTCTTCATGTTTTTGGCTGCTTGTGTGTCTTCTTTTGAGAAATATCTGTTTTTTTGAGAAGTATTTTTTCCCCATTTTTAATGGGTTTTTGTTGATTGTTCAATTTCTTAAGTTTTCTTATACATTCTTGATATTAAACCTTTGTCATATTAACAGTTTGTGAATATTTTCTCCCATACCATAAGTCATCTGTTTAATTTGTTGGTAGTTTCTTTTACCATGCAGAAGATCTTTAGCTAAGCCCCACATGCCGTGTTTTGATTTTATTGAAATTGCTTTTGAACACTTAAGTCATAAATTCTTTCCTAAGAACAATGTCCAGAATGGTGTTTCCAAGATTTAATTCTAGGACTCATATAGTTTGAGGTCTTATATTTAAATCTTTAATCCAACTGGAGTTAATTTTTGTATATGGTGAAAGGTAGGTGTCAAGATTCACTTTCCTGCATATGGCTAGCCAGCTATCCTGGCATCATTTATTGAAAAGGGAGTCCTTTCCCCATTGCTTATTATTGTCAACTCCATCAAAGATTAGATGGCTGTAGGTGGGCACCTCTATTTCCAGGTTCTATATCCTGTTCCAATGATCTATATATCTGTTTTTATACTAGTACCATGCTGTTTTGGTTACTGTAGCTTTATGGTTTAGTTTAAAATTTTGTAATAGGATGCCTATCGCTTTATTCTTTTTTGTTAAGATTGCTTTGGCTATTCAGGCTGATGTTTAGTTCTATATAAATTTTTGAATAATTTTTTTTCTAATTCTGTGAAAAAGGACACGGGTAGTTTGATAAATATGACATTGAATCTGTAGATTGTTTTGAGCAGTAGGGCCATTATAATGATACTGATTCTTCCAATCCATGAACATGAAATGTTTTTCCATTTACTTGTTTCATCTATGATTCCGTTCAGCAGTGTTTTGTGGTTCTCCTTGTAGAGATCTTTCACTTCATTGGTTAGATGGATATCTAAATATCTTATTTTGTTTTTGTAGCTATTGTAAATGATATTGCATTCTCGATTTGACTCTCATCTTGAATGATATTGATTTATAGCAATGCCACTAGTTTTTATGATGGTTTTGTATCCTGACACTTATTGTATTAGTTCTTATGTTTAGATTTTTCATCCATTTTAAGTTGATTTTTGAATATATTGGAAAATAGGAGCCCAACTTTATTCTTTTTTTTTTTTTTTTTGAGATGGAGTTTTGCTCTTGTTACCCAGGCTGGAGTGCAATGGCACAATCTTAGCTACCACAACTTCCACCTCCCAGGTTTGAGCAATTCTCCCTCTTCAATTTTATTCTTTTTCATGTTGATACCGAGGTGTTTACATTTACAGAAGAGTCTGTGTTCTCCATTTAATTGTCTTTGTGCTTATTAGTTATGTTTCACTGCTGCACGAGACCTCGTCAACACCACATACTGCTGAAGAACTTTTCTCTCTGTGACTGCATTTGCTTTCTTTTCTGGACTCTGCATTTGGGTCCAACCACAAAGGGAACTCTTTCTCCTAATTGCTAAGGATGTTTAAAAAGTAACTTTAATGACTCTTTCATTTAATTTCCTATTTCTCTAATCAGTATTTGTTCATCAAAGGCAATTGTCAGGAGACTTTAACAAAGAAACTGCAGAGTACCCAAACTGAGATGTACTCAACTTCCTTCAAGGTTTCTGTCTGCTTCTAATTCTACACAGAAATCTTGATTGCCAACCGCTCTTTAAAAATGAAATTGTATTGTCCATGGACAGGTCAGTCCATACACTGGCACACAAAAAAGAGATAAGCAGAAAAATGCCCAAAGACCCACTAAAGACTAAACAATAGTCCTTTCTCTAAAGTAATTAAAAGAGAAAAAAATCATTTAGTAACTTTGCCATTTTAGTGCAAAGACAATTTTTTCTAAATAAAATTATTTGAAAAATGTTAATGACCCAAGAATATATGATCACAAAAAACAAATGTACAAAATGTTTATAGTAGCTTTTTTGAAAAAAAAATTATCTTAGTCTGTGATTCTACTCTCAGAGTAAATACAGTTGTCCATAGAACAACAAGGATTTGAACTGCAGGGGTCCACTTACATGCAGGTATTTTTAGCCAAGTGCAGGTTGAAAATACAGTATTTTTGGAATATGAAACCTGTGTACACAGAAGGCTGACTTTTTGTATATTCAGGTTTTGAAGAGCTAACTGAGTATGTGGGATGTGGATATATGCAGATGGTCCTGGACAAATCCCCAGCTTATACCAAGAGATAACTGTACTTGGGGATCTGAAGACTGTGGACTCACTGTTTTCAGTAAAATGTACTTAAAGCAGGTGAAGGGGGAAAATGTTACCTTGTTTAATTTGTGGTTCTGTTCTCAGAGTAAATACTTGAGGCTAGAAAGACTGAATTCACTGTTTTCAAACAGATGTACTTAGAGCAAGTGATGAAATCTGAATTATATTAATGGTCAAAAGCAGTCCCAAATTCAGAGTGTGTTTAGAAACAAGTGTAATAATGTCAGATACAAAACATGACACCTTAAGTGAGTCATTACAAAGAAATAATTTAGCAAAGTATTTGTGACCTAGTGAGCATCATCATCATCATTATTATTAGTACATGCTTGGCAAATTCTAGCTTTTCAATTAATTCTAGAACTTAGTTAATAACTGTATAGATGCCTCTTGTGGGTTTAAAATGTTTACAGCTGATTAAACTGATCTTTTCTGAGTAATCTGAAAGATTCTCTTTCATTTAATCTATGAGTTTTATTAACTGATTTTTAAAAATAGGTTGATGAGACGCTATTATATACTCACAGGAATAGCTAACATTTTACAAACTGACAATAGTAAATGTTGATAAGACTACAGAGGAACTGGAACTCTGATACATTACTGGAAGAGGTATAAATTAGCACAACTACTTGGAATAGTGGCATTACAAATTAGAGCTAATCATATGCCTACTTCATGGCTCACAGCAAATTAGTTCATACAAACACCAAAAAACATATACAAAAGTATTGATAGAAGCTTTAGTCATAATAGCTCTAACTGGAAACAATTCAAGTGACCAATAACAACAACAATAACAAACAGGTAAACAAATTGTATATGGTCATTAAATGAAATACTACACAGCAATAAAGAATAGATTACTGATACACACCACCATACAGATTACTCTCTCAGAGTAATGATGAACAAAAGAAATCAGAGACAAAATAGCATATACTATATAACTCCATATGAAGTTCAACCAGATACAAAACTAACCCATGTTGTTAGAAATCAAAGTATTAATTACTTTTAGAGAGGTTTTAACTGAAGAGGGGCATGGGAACCTTTTGTGATATGAGACCATTCTGTCTTGAGCTGTGTGTGGTTACAAAGGGTGATATATAGTGTTAAATCAAACTAAAATTGGCCCAAGGAGGCCTCCTTAGGAGTTCCTAACTGCAACCTAACTTATAATGTAAACAAACTGAAAACCTAGTTAAGGAACAAATAAGTGTCTCAGCCAATCACAGGTGACCAACTAGTCAAATGATATTCAAATAAGATACATCTGAGTTATAACCCATCAGATTGTCTCTGTACCTCACTGTCATTTTCTGAATGTCACTTCGTTTTCTCTGACTGTAAATATAACATGCACAGGTGGTGGGATGGGGCATTCTGAGCCATTTTTGTTTCAAACTCCTGTCTGATTCTAGAATTGCAAATAAAAGCCAATTAAGATCTGCAAAATCAGATTTATTGTATTTTTGTCTCTGAACTATGAGAAAAACAAATCAATCTGCATACTTACAATTAGTGTACTTTATGTACTTTACCCATATGTATGATAAACCTCAAAAATTATTTTAAAAATAAGATGAGTTGAGTCCCTCAGAAAAATGGAGAAATGTTCAAACCTTTTCAACATGAAACAAAGAGCTAAATCTCATCCACCTATAACACAAAGAAGGAATGAAGAATGTAGTGTTAAGTAGTTGGAGTACAGCATTACAGCTGGATAGAAAAGAAGCTGATTAAAACATCAGACATTATTATCACTCTTCTGTTACTAACTTGAATCCATCAATTCTACTATTTCAACTCAAATAAATAAAATGATAAACAAGGATTGTTTTCAACAGAGATAACTGAGTTTTTAGTTAAAACCAGCAGATGTTTCAGGAAAAACAGATGCTAATATTTCATTTCTTTTGCTCTCCCACAAACTCATTTCACATCCAAAGAATCAATTAATATTCAAGTTCAGCCACACTAAACTACATCATATGTTAACTCAATTCTATTTGAATGTCTTTTACATAATCCTTAGGCAAGGACCTTTTCAAACTCTTTGCTCAGTACAATTCTTGGGACACTATTGACATTCAGTTGAAAGTGTATATTGTAATTTATATCATAATAACAACAACTCACAAGAAGAATACATATCTTTTGCAGTTTGCAAAAATGTTGGGCTTCAGCTAGCACAGAATTTTAATTCAGAATCAACAATGGAGAGAGAGATCTGAGGGTAGTAAGAGCAATTTAATTCAATGAATTCACAGACTCACCCTAAACTGCAGAAAAACAATACTTACTAGGCAAGCTCTCTATAGGATACAGCTAAAATAAGCAGGGTATTATGTGTTCTTAATGCATTTATCTTACATAGTGAAAGTTGATGTCTTAGCAGCTCCACAAAACCAAGCCTTTTATTGAAGGTGTAAGAAATTGGAAGTGATTGCATGTGTCTTTGAGTCTATTTAAAAATGTTCAAAAATGTTGATTGTAGGGTAAGAGAGGAGGAAACAGTAATAAAATACTTTGTAACTGAAAAGATTATTTGTCTAATTAATGAAAAGAGTTATACCTTTAGCTCCTAATTCCCACCACAGGAGAAAGTGCTGATATAATAAGGATTAATAAGCATTCCCTAAAGGAACAAAGCTGTTAATTTTTTTCCTTTGGAGAGCAGCCAATATCCACTCTCCAATCCTCAAGTCGAGGGCACACATCAAACTTAGCCAGGAAAAGAAAAATCTCTGGCCTGTGTGTCACAGAAACACCTGTCAAAAAGCCCCGGGGCAAAGAGAATTTACCCCAAATCCAGGTTTAATCTGAAAGATTTCTTTTACAATGCCTAGTCAGTGATCCTCAAAGTATGCTCCCTAAACAAAAACATTATCAACTGAAAATGGTTTAGAAATGAAATTTTCTCGTTCTTCTCCAGACCTGCTGGGTCAGACACTCGGAGAGGGGGGCCAAG
>PVKP010000950.1:155316-165515 GCA_004027715.1 Plecturocebus donacophilus | reverse complement strand
CGCTCTATGGCTGCAAATCACAGTGGATGGTGGGGAGCTACTTCTAGGGCTTCTGCCTTTGAATCCGTGGCAATATGGAAGCAGAGACTTGGGAGTTTTCAGCACAGAGGTCTACTGTCTACAGAGTAAACACTAATAACACTTCTGAGAGAAACATAAAACCTTTGTTATTTATTTAGACTCAAGCAACCCCTGGCTGGATTTATCATATATGAAGAGGCTCTTGCTCATATTGTAATGAGTCTTACAAAGTGCCTGGGATCAAAATATAGGTGTTCTGTAATTGTCCAAGTATCATTTTCCCTACTGGGAGCCACAGATGGCAGGATGGAGGTAATAAAGCATCAAGGATTGCATTTTCAGTCAATTATTTTTGATGGTCTGCTGGGGCCAGGTCATCAAGTTGAAGTCCCTCTGGACACTGTGGAAATGTTTCATCATGCATTCTGTGAGACCAGGACAAAGGCCTCAAAAAGACTTTTTTTTTTTAAAAAAATGCCTCTTTCTTTTTATATGCCTATTGTAAGAAGACATGGAAATATAGAGAAGAAAATAAATATTATGGTTTTAACAAATTTTACTCTGAAATAATCACGGTTCATTTTGGTAGGTTTTTTAAACAAATGCACACACATTATAATCAATTAGAGACATATACATCTCTGAGTCTATCCATCTATCTGTCATCTCTATCTAATATATCTATCATCTGTCTATCATCTTTGTCTAATCTGTCACCTATCTATGTGAGACATTTTCACTTAACATCATATCAAAAGCACTTTTTAAAAAGAGTTGGGGGTTTACTTAGAACTTGAATTCTACGAAAAGCATACAGCGTTGAATTGAATTATATAGAGTCTCCTACAGATGCTTGGATAATAATAAACTAATTTTGCTACTGTGACCATGGAAAGTGGTAATAAACCTGGATATGTCACTGACATGCCAAGTAAGTGGCCCCCAGCAAAGAGTGATGGATAGCCATTGTCTCAGTGCATCTGGAAATAATCTTATGAGTCTAAAAATAATGGGTCACATTAGCTAAGGCAGAACAGTTATTTGGCTAAATTAAGCTTCAGCTACTATCAGGAGACTCATTCCAAAATGGGATTTTTTTTAAGTAATAATAATAGTACCTTATTCATTATTTATAAAGTAATTATATTTGAGCCCCTACTGTTTCCATTCATCCAAATGATATCAAAACTGAGAGCGAGGGAAGAAGGAGAGGACAAATATTATATTCACATTTTTCCATCAAAGTTAGTATTTTTCCTAGGCTGAAAATACTGAGGGTGGTTCTCAGCAAAAGATGCAACCCAAGATTTTTATATGGTTACATGGATGTGTTTTGTACAGATGGTGTTCCATTGCATGTATTCTGCCATATTTTCTGACATTTTATGATATCATAAGTCTTCCATTAAATCCACAGCCAATGAGGTACAGTATACATGGAGCAAATGGACTGAAGGCAAGAAAACCACAGTGCCTCTAATCACAGGACTGTATTAGTTAGGACTTCCACGACTGCAGACAGCCAGTGGTGTGTGCTGTAAGTGAAACTGCTATTTACTTCCTCTCAGAAGAAACTCAGGACAAAGAAAATATACAACCCCCAGACAAGCCCATTAAATAAAGATTTCATCAGCCTTCTTGTCTAGAGACCCCAATATTAAAAATCTGGGACACATAGATGCTGCACTGAGGCACAAACAGAAGACCAGGCAGCTAAGATTTCTGTGACATCGAAGTAAGGCCCTGAAGTCAGAAGTTGGTTTTCACGTCACACAAATGCAAACGCCTAAAAAAACTGAGTGATCATGATGAATTTCTCTAGACTCTTTTACATTTACTGGCTGTAGGGGATTGGGGGTGTGTGAAGAGATGGCTTGGGGTTGGTTTAAAAGTCTCACATCTAGTGTAGAAAATTGAAAAACATATAAAAGTTAAATCCTGCTGCCTAAGAAGATCACTATTAACATCCTGGCACATTTCCTTCCAGACCTGTCAATGCATATGTGTATGTTTATATAAAACTGTCTCTACACTGGGATCATGCTCTGTGTAATATGATATCCTGCTTTTAGATTTGGTGTTATATTTTAAAATCACAGTTCCAAGTAATTAAATATCCTATGACTCATTTGAAAGGATGCTTAATAGTCTTTCATATGAATCATGTATTTAATGTGTCTCATCATGTCAGCTGTGCAGATGGATTCCAGGTTTCTTATTAATATAAATTATATGGCCACAAATAGCCCTCTACACAGATTTTTGTCCCACATTGTACTATTTCTTTAAGATATATCCCTAGACCTTATTTTGTCTAGTTTCTATGAGCAACGTTTAAGCTCATACTCCCTCCAGAGAGTACAAAGGCTTCTAGTCCCTCCACCCTCACTAAAGCTGAGCATAATGATTATTTACATCTTTGTTATATGATAGCATATGTTGTTGCTGCTTTAACCTATTTACTGAACAGTCTGTCTGGTTACTAGTGAGCTAAATAATTGGGATTTTTTAAAAAATTTCTTGGCTATTGTAGTTTCCTTCTGGAAATCGAGTTTGTATGTCCTTTCTCTTTTTCTCTTCTGAATTTTTAGTTTACATCCTATCAATTTCTAATCAAATGTTTGTCTATCATATTTATGATGAAAAACCACCTTTTAAATGGGTATTTCCCTTTTTTCATTTATTTTACTGCTTTCACAGGCAGAATGGCCTCATGCTGAGACAAGATACATCTCTGCAGTTACCTCTCTCTCTCTCTCACACACACACACACACACACACACACATCCTGAATCTAGTGTTGTTCTGTATTACTTTTGTTTTCTCTTTAACATCTAGAAGGAGTTTTCAAATGAGCTGACTCAGTTTCCCACCCTGAAGAAAGTTGTTAGAAATATCTTCCCCTCTCTTACGTCTGTACTTAGTGGAATCATTCACACCTTCACCCCTGCCTGTGTGTGCTTGCACACTTCTAGATTCCTCCCTGCTGGTAGCTTCCAGCAGTCAGCAGATACATTAATTGCATTAAACCGTCTGGGGACAATTTAATACAATGCAAGACTCAGCCCTCTCTCTTGTGTGTGCTTGGATGAAGATCTGACAGAAGAGATCATTTTTATTCTAGAGAACTAAGAGATTAAGGATATTTCAATTATTCTAAATTTAGAACTAGTCTTCCAAGAGAACGTCCCCACCCCCCACCCCACCCCCGAAAAATTCAGATTTAAGTTTCAAGAATGTTTATGTGTTGAAATCCTGTCTTAACTAGCACACTACTGTGTGATCTTTCACAAGGGACCATGTCACCTCTTTCAGCTTTGGTTTCCTCATTTATAAATACCCAACAACAATTCCTACTGCCATGATGATTAAATGAGTGACTGTTTCCAATGCAGCACCTCAATAAATAGTTGCTCAATGATGTGTATTGAGTTTTAATTTAAGGGAGAGCACATAAAAGTAATGGCAACTACAAAGCTTTACATTCTAGCCTGGCAAGAGTAAAGGTTTTTATTCTTTTTTTTTTTTTTTTTTTTTTTTTTTTTGAGATGGAGTCTTGCTCTGTCTCCCAGGCTGGTGAGCAGCAATGCAATATTGGCTCACTGCAACCTCCGCCTCTGAGGTTCAAGCTGTTCTCCTGCCTCAGCCTCCTGAGTAGCTGGGATTACAGGTGTGTGCCACCATGCCCAGCTAATTTTTGTATTTTTAGTAGAGACGGGGTTTCACCATGTTGGTCAGCCTGGTCGCGAACTCCTGACCTCGTGATCCACCTGCCTCAGCCTCCCAAAGTGCTGGGATTACAGGCGTGAGCCAACATTCCCAGCCTGTCCTTTAGCACATTTTAAGGTCATTCCATAGAGTATAATTTATTGCCAGTGACTGGAACAACAACTGGGGAGACTGGAATGGTATGTTTGCCAAATGATTTGACAACCTCTGAAGAAGAAAATTCTTAGAGAAATAAAGCCCAGGCAAAAATCAGAATACAAACAGGAAGCCTGGTCTCCTCCCTCCTAGGTTTGGGGTCACTTGCCAGAGAGAAATAATAAAGGCTAGGCTTTAGCGAAGGCTAACCCTATACTAGACCCTGTGCTAAGCAGGCAGGATCTCTTTTCATCCTCCCACTAGTCTGTGTGAGGTCAGTACTCTTAGAAACACTCTATCACAGAGGAAAAGAAAGTGTTGCCCAATCACACAACTAGTAAGCAATAAGTGTGGGGGTTCTTTCACCCCAGTCTGACGCCAGTACTTGTGCTCTTAACCCACAAATGCAGCTGTGCAAGCTGGAGGAGTGTGTTAGATATAGTGAACCCCAACTTTCTCTTCAAAGAATCAATATGTCAGTATGTTCAACTCTCTTATTCTTTAATTCTTCATTTTAAAGTTTAACTTACTTGTAGTTTCAGTAAACAAACTCTTCCACCAGTTCTAATCAGTAGTTCACATCTGTTCCCCTGGTCCCCTACACTGTCCTGACTCATTCGGGTCACCTGCTCTGGTCACCTGCTCTGGTCATCTACTCTGGTCACCTGCTTTGAACCCTGCTTACCTGCTCTGACCTGCCTGTAACTGTCTTTCTCGCCAAACGACCCACCCCTCCACTCCGGCTCATACCCTTGCTCCCTTTAAAATGGCCAATCGGAATTAGACTAGACTGTGCAATCTAACCCTAGCCAATAGGGGAATGACACAAGGGTGACCTCCGTCAGGCATAAGTACCCCTTCTCCTCCTTGTCCAGGTGTGTGCTCACCATTGTTCCATCTACGAGCAATTTAGAAGTAAATTGCCTTGCTGAGGAAATTTATATTCAAGTGCTACTTCTTTTGTGGCATCGAAAATTCTACTTATAACAAGTGTATGGACCGTGTAAGAACTTGTCATCAGCCATCAGCACCTTTCCCAAACTTGTCTGGCCTCCCATAAGCTGCTCCTCAGTGGGATTATTTCCAAGGTGTTCCAGAAGAATTTCTGCTTCCCAAATACCTTCTCCATTTCCTCTTAGGATTCAGAATGCTTTATATTCTAGAGTCCAAGCTTTCTTCATTTCAAACTCAGATATGTCTTAAAAAGTCACTGCCCCGGTGGAGTTCATATTTCTAGGCAGCTTCCCTTTAAAGTCTAAGTGATGGATGTCAGATCCTTTCCTAAGGAAAGGTTTGGCTGGTTAAGAGGAAGAGGTTGTGGGGAAATAAGAACCAGGAGTGAAGAGGACAGGGAACTCCAAAAATTACAAAATGTTGAGGACTTCACAAGCTTGCTCTGAACTGCCCTGATTAAAACATACAATTTTTTAGATGCATTAGAACCAAATTGGCAATTTGCTGCATAAGAACTAATAGGAAAGAGAAAACCTATGTCTACCTTACCTGAACACTTTTTATTCTCCCTCTTAATTAAGGGGTAGAGTGTACAAATTCCTTGATTAAAATCTTATTTCTTGAAATTGGCATTTTTACTAAAAATGGAAGGATACAGAAAAAGAGTTTTGTTATTTGAATACTCCCTCCTTTTTTTGTGCTCCCCCTGGTGTCATATAATTTTTATTCCTTAATATTTTCTCTGGAAGCTTTCATGATGGAGTATATTGAGCCCCTCATTCTATGTTTAAAAACACAAAATCATCAAACGGTTTTTATATTTAACTACATCTCTAGTCAAAACCAGATCTAAAAAACCTTAATGCCTGTATTATACATTATACTTGGTTTATATGTTCTCCTCCTCCCATAATATAACCTAGGCATTATAAAGGAATTATGATTAGGCATTTTTAGAATTAGAGTAAAATTTAAGATATCTTTCTGGGACAAATATATTGTTTTAGCCAGAGGGATGATATTACAAGACCCAATGGGACCGGAGATGATAACTATGGGCTAGACATCTATGAATTATTGGCATGAGGGCTTTATGCTGATCATTTTAAGAGAAAAGAGAAGCTAAGCAGTGGTCTGGGAACCCGTATTTCTTAAATTATGCACATGCCTTTTTCTTAGTCCCTTTTGGATTTCACAAAGCTGGAGGGTTGACAGAAGCTTAGCATTATTGCCTATAAAACTCTGACTCGTTGCAAGAATAGAAAAGCACACTGAGGACTAGGCAAATTGCTGCAGGAAAAAAAAAATTCTGCATTAAAATTCAGGACTCGAAACCCAAATGCCATTTTGCTGGCCCGCCCACTGCAGCTGCCCTGCACAGCCCCACCTTCCACAGCTCGTGGGCGCAGCAATTGCATTTGTTCTGACAAGGAGGCCTCTTTGCTTAGCTCACCTCCTTAACACTGACAAGTGACTGCCTGCAGCCAGCTCATTTATGAAGAGAGCTTTTAGATGGATTAAAATGTCAGACACTCGGACAGTTTAAATGGCAATCTAGGGGTGTTTTCCTGAGTGTGAAGCTCCCTATGGCTTAATGATCCCCCACTCCTCCGCTCCATGGGGCAGTGGCAAGAGAGGAGACAAAGTGATGGAAGGCTCTTAAACAATACATCTCAGCTTGTGAAAAACAGCCATCTGAGCTGTGCACAGACCTGCCCTACGAACGGCCCTGCATCTGTCGTCCAGCCAGACAACACACTAGGCAGGATGCTGGCTGCCATGTCCTCTTCCCTTCCTGCCTCTTGACCTACCTGCCACCCCACACGGCCCCCATGTGCCCAGTGGGTCACAAGAGATGCCACTGCAGCAATATTTTCACTACCCACTTCTCCATGCAACTCTTTCCTTCCTTGAGGCATTTCCAGATGACTGACTTACTAACCTGTAATACTAAAAGAATTCACACTGAAATATTAATGCATTCGTGTATCAAGCCTCCCAAAGGGGTTCAGGGGTGTGTGTGTGTGTGCGTACGCATAGGTAAGTAGATAGGTAGGTAAGTAATAAGAGACCACCCCAGACCATAATAGGAAACAGAAGCACTGAATGGTAGCAGAGACACAGCACAGAGGACCAGGAGCCTTGGATTCTGAAGTTGAACAAGCCCCTCAGCATCTCCAGGTCTCAGTTTCCCACTTGGGAAATGAGACAACAGAACCAGCCCACAGATGGGGTCTTCAAGCATATTTCAGGCTAATGAGCGGCATTACAGAAGCAAGGAGTCCTTCCTGTGGACGGTGTCTTTATCATGACCATATAGCATTGGTAAATGACATGCATGCCTGCTTGTGACATGGGCATTGTATTTATTCTGGCGGGGTCTGATTTGCAGCTTGACTGTGCTTTCCTCATATAGCACATCTGTGGATCAGAACTGCAGCAGGAGAAAGACACCGAAGGACCTGAGACTTGTGCCAGGGAGAGTCAACAAAGAGACCTGAGGCTGGTTGGGCCATTAACAGGTCACAGCCGAAATTCCTCTTCTCCACCACCAGAGACATTATCTCATCTTCAGAGTTCGCCAGAGGCCAAAGTTGTATCTCATTAAGAGTCTCCTAAGGACTGCGATTCTGCACCGTCACTGACAGCCACTTAGTTTATAGTTCTGCTCCGTCATTAGGCAACCTTTCCTAGGGACACAGGGGATAAGAGGCTACAATTAATCAATTCAAGAGGGGAAGGAACAAAAAGAAAGATAGAATCACAGAATGTCCAAGTTAGTGTCAGAAAAGGACAGATCCAAACTTCTATTCTAAAAGAGACCCTAAAAGCATGGGTTGTAAAGGGAATTCCTGGTGCATGTGAGAATGAATGAATGAGTGACGGTGTCTTGGCTGAGCATAGAATGAAGGAAGCAATTCAAAGCACTGGAAGACAAGCGGGAGCCATGGAACCTGGGACTCCACTCTAAGAGAAATAAAACAAGTGGAAAAATTAGTGAGAATGTGGATTTGGATAGATTTTTTAAAATAAATTCTTGGTGAGTCCTGGGGATAAAATTTAAGCAAGCTGGGCTAGAAGGTGGCATTATTTAGAAGGAAGCAAGTGGCCCTTATTTGTTTATTTATTTATTTGAGACGGAGTCTTGCTCCGTCGCTCCGCCGGAGTGCAGTGCACGATCTCGACTTACCATAACCTCTGCCTCCCGGGTTCAAGCAATCGTCCTGCCTCGGCCTCCTGAGTAGGTGGGATTACAGGCGCACGCCACTACGCCCCGCTAATTTTTTGTATTTTCAGTAGAGATGGCGTTTCACCACGTTGGTCAGGCTGGTCTCAAACTCCTGACCTCGGGATCCCCCCACCTCGGCCTCCCAAAGTGCTGGGATGGCAGGCATGAGCCACCGCGCCGGGCCATTATTTACATATAACATTTTAAGTTACCTGGCTGACTGATAAGACTTTCAGCCTAACAACTAAGTAACAACGAGAAACAGCTACACGTCTCCGCGGCCTTTCTTTGGGAAAAGGTTTTCGGGTCCCCTCGTCCCTGAACGGGGGCAGGCGTGCAAAGGGCGTTCCGCGCCACGCCCTGCGGTCTCCATCCTTCGGTAAACGCACCGCCGCGCTCGCCGCCCAGTCCTGCCCCGGGTACCGCACAAGGGGCTCCGCAGCGCCCCTGCTGGTGACTTGGGAAGGGCGCGCGGGCGGAGAAAGCAGGTGCCGGAGCCAGGACCGGCCTCCCGGGGCGTCGCCGACGGCCTGTGCTCTGAGAGTTGGGGTCATCACAGTTGCGCTGTTCGGTGGACAGTCAATGAGGGACATTGTTTTACACTCGCCCTCCCTCCCTGCGTGGCAGGAGGCCCGCACTGGACCCAAGCCGTCCCCCGCTGTGCGCGCTCCGCAGCAGCCGCCTCTGCAGCATTCATTCTCTCCTGCAGAAGTTCAACACTGTTGCGAATATTGAGGGAAAAAGCGCTGAGGCGGGGGAGGGACAGCGAGCCAGCGGTCACTGCCCAGGAGCGAAGGGCAGTCCCGCGGTCAGGAGGGGCAGCTGCACTTTCTGCCCTCTGGTCTCCGGAGCTGCGGACTGCGAAGGGGTGGGGTGCGCCAACGAGGGTCCCCTGAGCCTGCACAGACCCGGGGTGTGGCGTGGATGGCCCGGGAAGCTGCGCCCGGAGCCCGTGGCATGCTAGCGCCAGCGCAGAGAGAAAAAGGGGTGTTCCTAGGTTAAAGGAGAGGGGGCTGGGGGTGACCGTCCCAAACTCCCAGCCCAGGGGAGCTCGGGCTCCCTCCCCCGTTCCCGCCGCAGGAGGTTCCTGAGTCACCCCTGCCGGAGCCGCGGCCACCCCCAGCCTGCAACGCGATTGGCCGGTTAGCCCTGGCGCCGCGTCCCCTTCCCAGCTCCCTGGCCCCCAGGGCTTCTCGCAGGCAGAAGGAGCCCCGGCGAGCGGCCAGTGGGGACCTGGCAAGAGCCCCCTAAAAATGCGCCCCACTTGAGGTGCACTCGTGCATGGGCATGTTTTGCGGGAAAACAACGTATAACCTTGTTCGCTTTCAAAGGGTCTGGGCTCAGAGGGGGCTCAGCCTTGCTGCTCAGGAGCAACCCCTGTTTTTTGTTTGTTTGTTTGTTTTTAGTAGAGACAAGGTTTCCCCATGTTGGTCAAGCTGGTCTCAAACTCCTGACCTCGTGATCCGCCTGCCTCGGGCTCCCAAAGTGCGGGGATTACAGGCGTGAGCCACCACGCCCAGCCCGCAACCCTGGTTCAAACCTGGGACGTGGTGATGCCGGAGGGGAAAGGGCTTCTTCAGGCCCGGGGCTCCCGAGCGCCTGCTGCCAGCCGTGCTGCTCCGGCTTCTGTATGTTAACTCCGTGGGCCTCCGTCCCCATCCCCGTGTAAGGCCGCTGCCCCCTTCCGCGCTTTGCTCAAAGTATCTTGATGCCCGTTTCAAACACTATGTCTGCCATTTCTCCCTCTCTGCCCTCTCCCAGTCCCTCGCTTTCTCTTCTTCAGGCGCCTCCTTTCTCTTTCCATCCTTTCACTGCGCGGGCAGGCAGGCACCGGCTGCACCCGGGGAGATGTGCGCCGTTTTGTGCGAAAGGCTGCGGTCACCCGGGCCGGGAGAGTTCCGCAACACACTTGCGCGCGCGCGCACACACACACGCGCGCACACACACACACACACACGCGCGCGCACACACACACGCGCGCGCGCACACATACACACACACGCGCGCACACACATACACACGCGCGCACACACATACACACACACGCGCGCACACACATACACACACGCGCGCACACACATACACACACACGCGCACACACACATACACACACGCACACGCGCGCGCACAC
>PVKP010000950.1:140734-155216 GCA_004027715.1 Plecturocebus donacophilus | reverse complement strand
ACACGCGCACACACACATACACACGCGCGCGCGCGTCCCTCCTTGAACCTCTTCCCCGTGAATTCGTTGGCTTTTAAAGAACTTTGTGGCGTTTCTGCTCTTTCGGAGTCCGCTTCCCAAGGCAGCACAGGGGCTGACGGCTGGGGCGGGGGTGTCGGGAGGGTGGAGAAGAAGCCGGTTCCCCAGAGGCTCGCATGGCTGCTGTTACAGTTCTTCGTTACCAAGAACGCCGCCGCCCACACGCCAGGCTTGGGGACCAGGGTGACTCTGCTCTTTCTGGGAGGAATACGGGTGAAAGCTGACTTTGGGGATCCACGGGCTATCTGTGCCGTTCTCATTACATCCTAAATTCCCAACCCTTCCAGGTTAGCCCGATTCCTTTAATGCAAGGATCAGGGCCGCGAGAAAGAGAGCGAGGGCCGCTCTGGAACCGAGGCTGGCGTTTGCGGGAGCGGGGAGAGCCTGCAGCCCACGCATCTCCACGGTTCTGGCCCAGTTTCTCCACATTTTCCCTTCGATCTAATGGTCCTCCAGGTTCCCGGGGCTGCGCACCAGTTTCTGATGTCGATGAAACAGGGCTCCGGATTAATCACTTGTCCTCACAGCTCTTTGGAATAAGATCCACTCTTCAGCTATTTAAAGCTTTTCTTTCTGTTCTAGGAAACAGCTTATTTTTCTCCTTTTCTCATCAAACTTTGACACTTAACTGTAGACTTTTCCCATGAGTTTTTGCATATCTCTTCGACAGGTTGTATTATTTACAGACTTGGGTAGCGGAGGGCTACTCTCTTAGGTGTAGTTGGTTGCCTTATCTTTGTTCTTGAGAGACTAGATAAGACTTTTCCACCACACGTGGAGATTTTATTTGAGAACAGAGACATTTGCACCTGCCAGCCACCATCAGATAAAATTAAACAGGCCATAATTGTATCTCTGGGGTGCACGCTTAGTACTGCAATCATATAAGTAATGGACATTTGATCATCTTTCCTGGGCTCACACCATTTTAACTCTCACAACTCTGGCGAAACAGGAATAATTTTCTTCCTTTTTATAGTGTTAAGATCTGGATATGAACCCAATCCTATTTCAAAGGCTCTTCGACTGTCTTATAAAAGAGTGTGGGCATGAGGCTGAGGAAGCCAAAATTGTTTGGAATTATTTAGAATTTTACAATTAGGGCATCAACATTTTGTTATGGTGGATGCATTTAGAAATGAATATAGCAGAGGGGTTAAAGCACAGACAGAAATCTTACAGTCTGGGTCAGACCCTGACTCTGTAGCTTACCATCTACTAGAAATTACTTAACCTCCCAAACTTTTATTGTTTTATTGTAAAAATGGGGCATAGCATTAACACCCACCAAACAGGTTTGCTGAGGGGATTAAATTAGATATAAATATTAGAATCAAAGAATAGGAATGAAAATTTGGCTTTTTTTTTTTAGATGGAGTTTTGTTCTTGTGGCCCAGGCTGGAGGTGCAATGGGTCGATCTCGGCTCATTGCAACCTCCACCTCCTGGATTCAAGAGATTCTCCTGACTCAACCTCCTGAGTAGCTGGGATTACAGGTGTGTGCCACCACGTCCAGCTAAGTTTTGGTATTTTTAGTAGAGATGGGGTTTCACCATGTTGGCCAGCCTGGTCTCGAACTCCTGACCTCAGGTGATCCGCCTGCCTCAGCCTCCCAAAGTTTGGGATTACAGGCTGGAGCCACCACACCCAGCCCAAAAATTTGGCTTCTCAAGCCAACAACACTTCTATTTCCATTCTTGGCTTCTCCTGTATGCAGACAGGCTGATTTCAGTTTAGGGAAAAGCATACCATGTACTATTTCCCATCCTAACATCTTTATGTCAGTAAAATCAGTTTAAACCAAGAACAGACTCAAAGGAATAAGTAATAAAACTTGTAGCACTATAAATTGTGCGTGTTGGGGGGCACCCTTTTTGATGAGGTCATTTGATGTTTGGGAAAGGGTTCTGAAGTCATATAGACCTACCCAGCTTTAGGACATGGACTGCTGTGAGCTAGCATAAATTATTTAGTCTCTCAAAGCCTCAGGTTTCTTATTTATTCAAGATGAGGATTAATAATATCATCTTTTCAAAGTTGCACTAAGAATTAAGCCATATCATATATGTAAAAGTGCTTAGCAGAATGGTTGGCACATCACTGTTCCTGAATAAATGAAAGTTTATTTTCCCTCTTTCCTTTGTCATGATGAGAATTGACTTGGTTATCGATTATTTTATGCATGAGCCTGTGACCAATTATTCTTCCTCCGCAGATGGAAATGTGCACTCATATTAAGGTTAACAAGATTTTTGGTTGTGAAGTATAATTCTAAAGCCTCACAGTCATGAAGGGTGTGTGGATGTTTTCCTGAGTCATCCTAGGGAACAAAAGGGAGTAGGCAGAGCTGGTTACCAGAGTTGGAAAGGGATGCATCAGTCACTGCATTCAGGGGCTGTTAGTTGGTTCCTTTTGCAAATGGGCTGTGAACTGCAGATGTCCCCGGGAGAGAAAATAGAAAATTACTAGCAAATCCTAAGAGAAACTGGCCTTTTTAAAGAAGAGAAGACACACTGAGCTGGGAGTTGGAGGAGAAATGAGAAATTGAGCCACAGACTCTGAAAGGTATTATCTGCCAAGAGGGTGATGAGGCTTTAAAAAGAACTTTAAGGATTTGTAGTTCTAGTCATGATTCAGTAACTGTTACTGGACAAGTTTTTTAGCTTTAAACAACTAGAAAGCCAGGAGAAAATATTTGAGGCAGGCAGTGGACAACAGACAGCCAGAGATGGTTATTTCTGAGAGAAAAACTTACAAGGTGAATCCCCAAATCATCCAGCTGTCTGCCAGAAGAGATTTTTGTAACTGTAGCACAGAGAGCTGTGGTCCAAGCAGGGCTCAAGAGTAGGCCTGGACAGACAGAGAACAGAGTTTAGCAAAGCTGAAATAGCTGAACCTTCGGGGTAAAGCATCACCAAGGAGGTAGCTTTGTAGAGAATGCTACCCGCATCCCATATGGGGGCCCCTTGTGAGGCCATGACTGAGGACTGGGCCGCAGATGAGCAGAAGGAGACCACCTGTGACTCACCAGATAGCAAATACTTGCGTGGGAAAAGATACTAGCAATGCTGGGGGAAGAGCTGTGCCCAAAGACTTCAGAATTCTGACCTGGAAAGAATTGAGGTTTCAAAAACACTTTCTTAACACGCCTAAAATCCAGCTAAGACATCAGAACTGTTTTGGTTTAACAATAAGGGCTAACCTCTATGGAAGGGGTCAGCAAACCTTTTTGTAAAGGGCAATATGGTAAATATTTTTCACTGTGCAAACTGTATGGTCTGTATTGCAGCTACTCAACTCTGCTGTTTGCTGTTGTAGCACAAAACCAGCCATAAAAAAAAATTGAAATTAATAGCATGTCTGTATTCCAACACTGATTTCCAATATTTTCAAAAATAGAGAGTAAGCAGGATTGGTTTGAGGATCAAAACATGCTCCAGAGTAAGACCTATTCCAGAACTGTGGTAACAAAGCTTAAAACTGAGCATTGACAAATAATGGAGGTAGGAGGCAGAATCTGAAGACCAAGTCCCATCAAGGTAAAGGAAATTTGGAAATAACTTGATTAAGGTGATCAGGCAGTAATTGAACTGCTTGCTAAACAAGAATTAGCACTCTTCAGAGGAAGATAACAGAATTTAGAATTTCTTCAACATACTATTCAAAATCTAATATTCAATTAAAAATTCACTAGACAAACAAGAAAGTTAAAAAAATATGCTCTATAGTCAGGAAAAATAGCAGTCAGTAATAAGCAACCTGAGGTGGCTCAGAGACTGGACTGAGCAGAAAAAGATTTTATGTCAGCTCTGATAAATATATCCAAACATTGAGTAAAAATGTGTTCAAAGAATGAAAGAAGCTGGCATGGTGGTGTGTGCCAGTGCATCCTAGCTAGTCAAGAGGCTGAGACAGAAAGATCTTTTGAGCCCAGGAGTTTGAGACCAGCCTGGGCAATACAGTAAGACCCCATTACTTTTTTAAAAATGTAGGAAAAAGCAAGGTCTAAAAATGAAGAAATGGGGCATCTCAGTAGAGAAGTGAAAATTGTTTAAAAAAAAAGAACAATATCAAAATTGTGGAACTGAAAAGTACAATAACTAAAATGAAAATCTATTGATGGACTTGATAGCTTATTAGAGATAGCAAGAAAAAAGAATCAGTGAACTTAAAGATGGATTAGCTGAAATTATTCAACCTGAAGAAACAAGAGAAAAAATATATAAAAAATAAATTCAAACTCAAGGAACTATGGAACAATACAAGTAGTCTAACATACATATAATTGAAACTTCAGAAAAAGAAGAGAAAGATTGGGCGATTATGAAAAAATGTCCCAAAACTGATTAAAAATATTACAGATCCAAGAAGCTTGACAAATACAAAACAGGATAAATATTTTTTAAACTACTTGCAAGCATATTAAAGCCAAACTGCTGAAAAATCAAAGATGAAAAGAAAGTCTTATAGCAGCGAGAGGAGACACACTACATACATCGAACCAAGGATAACGATGATCACTGATTTCTTTTCAGAAACAGTGTCCAGAAGACAACAGAAAGACATCTTTTCAAGCTGGACCCAGTGACGTGCGTCTGGAGTCCCAGCTAGTTGGAGGCTGAGGCAAGAGGATCACTTGAACCTCAAAGGTCGAGGCCGCAGTGAGCTGTGATCACTGCAATGTTCCACAGGCATCAGTCCACCCATGAAGCTTTTTTTGGTTTTTCAAAATTTTTTAAGAAACAGGTTCTCACTATGTTGCCCAGCTGGTTTCAAACTCCTGGCCTCAAGTGCGCCTTCCACCTGGGCCTCCCAAAGTGCTAAGATTACAGATGTAGCGACCACAGTGGGCCTAGGAAGCTAATATGAACCCCTTTTCCCTGTCTGCCCACAGCAACATCATCTTCCATTCCAATTCTGAATTTCTTCTGCTCCTGGTAGCATTGTGAGATACTGCATCTGCATTCTGGTTTTCAAGACTATCATCTATCATCTGAAAACTTAAAGTCTTTTTTATTAGATCAAAGCAGAGAGAAAATGATTTTCAAGTTTCTTTACCAAACTTGGCATGTTCTTTTGAACTGGAAACTGATGGGGTTGAAAGTGACTTCTGTAGTGAAAATGAGGCTGGAGTAATTAATACTGTTCCAGTGTTCTGGCTATATGCAGGAATGAATCATGATACCCAAATTGCAATGACTCATCACTTCTGAGAGAAAGACCAAATTGTGATTCTATGAAAGTTTTGCTTCACTAGGAATTTTGTAGAAGGGTTCTGTTTGTTCTAGTTTAGAAACCTACACAGGCAATATGGGCTTTGCAAAGGTATAAAATTTTCTTAAATAAAACCAAACAAAGCAGATCTATTTTGATTTTCAGGCTTGGATTTCTTTTTCCTCCCTCTCCTTTGCTTCCGAGAGCAAGTATCTTCAGACAGGAAGCCTTGAGCTACTCATAAATTCTCCCTAACACTGCAGAAACATATTTCACTATGAAATAGTGGGGATGACAGTAAGAGCCTCCTGGTTGAGGGGCAAAGCTGAGACATCCTGAATGTGTTAGAAGTTTAATCTTCCACCCTGATGCAATCATAGGAATATTGTACTCCTGAGGTTTACTTTATTGCCAGTTACTGTCTAATGCCAGGACAAAAGGAGTAATTTGATTACAGCCAAGGAAAGCACAGTTTGTTCCTGCCACTTTTAAGTTTCTTTCTGTTTTTCTTTTGTTTTGAAATGAGAGATTGAGAACTCAGAATGTATTTGGTACAAAGTGAAAGATTGCTACTGCCTAGAGCTATGTAGCAAAGACTGCCATATTTAGGGTGGCTTGAATAAAGGGAGCTCTCTGCTTCTTTTCAAGTTAACAAAATGATAAAGAGATCCTGTCTGGCATATGTGATTAATTCTCCCCTAGGAAAGGGACATCAATTATTCTTAATTGCCAAGTTATGGGTCTGTTGTAATTAAAGTTTGTTACTAGGGGAAAATGACACCAAGGGAACAAAGACTGGACCATCTACCCACATGGGAATGTGTCTTCGCCTGAACTTGGACCATCTGTGAATCAGCAAAACTTTAGCTTTCTTTCTCCATCCACTGTTCCTTCTGTCATGAAACCTCTTTGGCTCCATTCTTCCCAAAAGCTTGCTTCTGTCTGTGAACTTTCCTACCTGTGCTGAGGTCACATTCTGTCAGCGGAGACTACGCTGAGGGCCATCCATGCCCTCAACTACCGTCCTGGCCTTCAGTTTCCGTCACACCATGGTAAAGTTGTGGCATCAGAAGTATTTAACCTCAACCCTCCAGCCTCCCCTTCCTAGTGTCCCCTCTTCACATCAAATGTCCCCTCTTCTCTTTTGGATGGAACTTGAACTCTGAAAATCTGAAAAGGGTAGAACATTATCCAAATCTACAAATAGCATATTGGCCTAATTTTCAAGCCTTCTTGTCCTCAAAAGAAAAAGGGGCAGGGGGCAGGGTAGAAAAAGTTATGCAGTCATTTTAGGTTTTGCAGTTGGGTCAACGAAGGAGTTTGTTTGGCTTAGGCTGGAAAAACCTTTTCGAGCCCCCTGGAGTTCAGTGAGCCAGATAGAGAATCAAGTCTCAGGATGAAGCCAAGGCTCCAGGTACTGATGATAACACCAAACAGGTCTCAGGGTTTCCTCAGTTTAGTAGGGACCTTGAGACACCGTGGAGACCACTCTCATTCTTTCCCAATATTTGCATATTCTCAGACAGCTAAGAACCCCTCAGCTTTATGAAGGTTTCCTGAAAGAGAGGTTCTGCAGAAATCTTGTCTCCCCATCTAACATGTTAGTACTTCATGAGAAGAAACTGTGTATTGGATTAATTTTTTACTTTTTAGTTTTTAACTTTCTTGAGTACATAGTAGGTATATCTATTTATGGAGCACATGAGATGTTTTGGTACAGCCCTGCAATGTGTAATAATCCCATAATGGAAAATGGCTTATCCATGTCCCCAAGCATTTATCCTTTGTGTTACAACCTAATTTTACTCTTTTAGTTATTTAAACATGTACAATTAAATTATTTTTACTTGGACATTTTTATATCAACATTGTGTCATAAAGTTCTGTGCACAGTGTAGATGTTTAATGCATACCTAAGGCCTAATTGAACATGGTCTTTGAACCTTTTTCTGGCACCTGCCCTCCCTAACCCACTAAGTTTGAAAATCAGTTGAGAAATGAAAGATGGTCCAAACTGGGCCCAATGGCTCATGCCTGTAATCCCAGCACTTAGGGAGACTGAGGTGTGCAGATCATGAGGTCAGGAGTTTGAGACCAGCCTGGCCAACATGGTAAAATCCTATCTCTACTAAAACTACAAAAAATATTTAGCTGGGCATGGTGGCGGGCGCCTGTAATTCCCAGTTACTGGGGAGGCTAAGCAGGAGAATGGCTTGAACCTTGGAGGTGGATATTGCAGTGAGCCAAGATTGTGCTATTGCACTCCAGCCACGGAGACAAAACCAAGACTCCATCTCAAAAAAAGAAAGAAGAAAGGTGGTCCAACTATCCTCCCATCCCTCAGTTTGCACCACGCCATGGTAAAGTTCTGGCATCAGACATGTTTATCCTCAACCCTCCAGCCTCCCCTTCCTAGTGTCCGCTCTTAACGTCAAATAACCAATAAATGGAGGAGCAGGTGCAGGCTAGAGAGGCCGGGCTCAGCTCCAGCCTGACTTAGCTGTGTTTCAGCTGAAAAGAACCTTCTTCCTCCCGGAAGCCTTATTTACACTAAGACCTAAGAAACTGATATGAAGATTCCCCCCAAGGAAGGGCATGTGCATTTTTAATACAAGGCTGAAACAACAATGGTGAGGTTTCAACAATCAGGTAAAAGTTTGGATGAAGACTTTCCCACTCATTCTCACATCAGTCCAAATATTGGCTTCTCTATGTATGTTTTTCCTGAGTCTCAAAAATAAACTGAAACTCATGAGTTTTTGTTCTAAGACCAACAATTTAGTGTAATTTGCTCCATTTAAAAAGTTTGAAACTTCACACCCAACTCATAGTTTACTCAACAGGGATGAAGTATTTGACATCACAAGTGATATTCCGAGGGGAAAATACAAGTGTTATAAGCTCCAGGTCTGGGGCAGTGGCTCACTTCTGTAATCCCAACACGAGGCCCAGGCAGGAGGATCCCTTGAGGTCAGGAGTTCAAGACCAGCCTGGCCAACACAGTCAAACTCCACTTCTACTAAAAGTAGAATACATTAGCTGGGCATGGTGGCATGTACCTGTAATCCCAGATACTCAGGAGGCAGAGGCATGAGAAACACTTGAACCCAGGAGGTGGAGGTTGCAGTGAGCCAAGATCACTCCACTGCACTCCAGCCTGGGAGAGAAAGACTTTGTCTTGAGGAAGAGGAGGAAGAAGAAGGAGAAGGAAGGAGAGGAAGAAGGAGGAGAAGGACGAGGAAGAGCAGCATTGTTATAAGCTCCTATGAAGAAACCACCTTCTCTTCGATGCAGACGACTTGGTGGCAATGTGACTAACCATGTGAGGGAGTGTGGAATCAGTCACCAAGGCGTCCTGAGAACTGGGGGAGAAGGTAGCTCTCTTGTTTGGAATTTTCTTTATCATCCTTCCAGGACCTCTACTCAGAGACTCCCTCAGACCAGGACCACCCAGCAGCTAATCTAGGCCCCTGGATGCATTCTATAGGGAGAGTGTCACAGGGATATCTGCACTGCAGGCTGGAGACCACTAAACCTCTAGCAGTTCTCTTGAGAGATTCTCAATAAGAGACAAGGGTCAAATCATCACACTCTTGGAAAAAGGAATTTTACACGCTTCGCAAAAGACGAATTACTATATTATGAGTAAAGTAAGACATACATAGCACCATATGGCTGGGAGAAGTCCTTCAGATCTCAAGGTCTAGGGCATGTGAGTTTAGAGAATTTTGTCCTATAGCACTAGATCAGTGAAGTATGGGGAAGCATGCTAATCTCCCATGGTCTACTGGAGCAGGTGCTAGAGCAATGAGATTTGCACTTTCTGTAGGTCTCAGGAAGCCCTAGCAAACACTGGTAAAGAAGGGAGTTGGGGTTGTCCTAACGTGAAGGTCAGAATGTACTTCCTCCTGGAGATATAGCTGTACCATTGATAGATTCTTCTCTAAGGAGGCCGAAAGAGAGAAAAATCAAGGCATGGCTTGGAAGAGAGTCCACAGGACAGTAACATGAGAAAACAAAGGAAATTTCCTTTGTGGCCTGGAGCAAGTCACTTCATTTCTCTGATCCTTAATTTCTTTTTTTTCTTTTTTCTTTTTTTTTTTTTTTTTGAGACAGAGTCTCACTCTGTTGCCCAGGTTGCCCAGGCTGGAATGCAGTGGCATGATTTCATCTCACTGCAACCTCTGTCTCCTGGGTGTAAGTGATTCTCCTGCCTCAGCCTCCCAGGTAGCTGGGATTACAAGCACACACCACCATGCCAGGCTAACTTTTGTATTTTTAGTAGAGACAGGGTTTCATCATGTTACCCACGCTGGTCTCAAACTCCTAAACTGAGGCTATACACCTGCCTCAGCCTCCCAAAGTGCTAGGATTACAGGCATAAGCCACTGTGCCTGGCCTTCTCTGAGCCTCAGTTTCTTTATCTGCAAAAGATAAAGATATGCCTTTATCTCTGAGATCCATTCCACTATATTCTTAGTCCATTTCCTGTTGCTTCTAACAGAATATCTGAAACTGGGTAGTTTACAAAGAAAAATTATTTCTTACAGGAAGCTGAGAAGTCAAAGGTCTAGGAACTACATGTGGTGAGAGCCTTCTTGCTGGTGGGGACTCTTCAGAATCCTGAGGTAATGCAGAGCATTGCATGGCAAAGGAGATAAGCATGCTAGCTCAGATCTCTGTCCCCCTTCTTATAAAACCACCAGTCCCACACCCATGATAACCCTTTCATCTATTAACTCATGAATAGATTAATTCATTTGGAAGGACAGAGCCTTCATGATCCAGTCACCTCTTAAAGGCCCCCCACCTTTCAATATTGCCACACTGAAGACTAAATTTCAAACAGTTTTGGAGGAGACATTCAAACCATAGCACTTATAAATCAACATTTATGGGATTTTTATTTATTAAATTGTGAAAATATATTCTAAAAACCTATGCCCTATAGAAGCTTGGAAAGTCCTTAATCTATGAATCATCAAAATAAATAAGTCAATAAATAACTATAGACAGTTGTTATATTCATTAGTTAGAACTGCCATAATAAAGTAGCAAACGGAGTGCCTTAAACAACAGGAAATTATAGTCTCACAGTCCTGGAGGCTAGGAGTCTGAGGTCTAAGTGTCAGCAGCAGGATTGGCTACTTCCTGGAAGGGCTGTGTCTATCCCATGCCTCTCCCCTAGCTTCTGGTGGTTTGCTCACAATCTTTGCCTTCCTTCATTTATAGAAACATCACCCTGAACTCTTTCTTCATCATGACATGGTGTTTTCCCTTCATGTATGTCTTCATATGTTCATATGAAGAAGTAATGCCCAATCCCTCAGCATATGACCTTACTTGGAAATAGAATCATTGCAGATGTAGTTAGGGAAGATAAGTTCATCCTGCAATATAGTAGACTCCTAATCAAATACAATTGTAACCATATCTGATGAAAAGTAGGGTTTTGGACACAGAGACATGCACACAGGTGTTCACAAAATGCCATGTGAAGATGAAAGCAAAGATTAGGGTTATATTTCCACTTAAGTCAAGGGATGCCAAAGATTGCCAGCAACCTCCAAAAGCTAGATTATAGGCATGGGACAGATTCTTTCCTCACAGCCCTGAGAAGAATCTAGCTTCTCCCACACCTTAATCAGACTTCTAGGCTCCAGAACTGTTAGACAATAAATTTTTTTTTGTACAAGCCCCTACTTTGTGGTATTTCCTTACAGCAGTCCTAGCAAATTAATACACATACTACATGTTTACTTTTTGTTGTCATTCTCCTCTTACTAGAATGTAAGCCCCATGAGGCCAGCATCTCTAAGGAAGTTAAGAACATAAGGCAGACAAGCTTCCAGAGTTTATTTAGCACACATCTATAAGGCTATATCTGTCTTGGCTCAAAAAAAAAAACATAGCTTAGTACACAAGAATATAAGCAGAATTTTATTAAAGGGTAGAGCCAAAATTGGCAACTGAGAAATATGTATGTTTTGGGCTAATATGATAGGTTAGAAAAATATGGTTCAATGGGTAAGGACAAGAAAGCTTGGGTCTCTCCAAGACCAGTCTTAGAAAGGTTAATCCTTCCAAAATAGATGAAGGAATTGACTGCAGTTGCAACTCACTAAACCAAGATAGGAAAAAGTCTACAGTGGAGAGAAGACTAAGAAGCCGGGCTTGGGTGGACTGAGGGTCTCAGCGTAACTTCAGTAGAGCAGGGCATGCACCCACTTAGAGAAGGAGCCACATTCCTCAACCACACAGTGCTACCGGCATTTTAAAGGGACAAATTGTTTAGTATCCTTGACCTCCACCTATTAAATGTTAGCAGTGCCCTTCACTCCTTGTAACAACCAAAAATGCTCCCTCCCTGTTTCTCTCTATCCAATGTATACTTCCAAATACTACTTCCTATTGAGAACCACAGGCAATGTAAGAAGTGTTTAATGTACCAGCCATTTGCTATCAGGCTTGGAAAGGGGAACAGCAAAAGCAAGGAAGGACGAATCCAAGGAAAGGAATGTGATGCTCAGCAGGCAGCTCACCTGGGACCACAGGGACAAACATGGCAGTAGAAATGTCATTTATCTCTAGTGTGGTTCAAGGTCAGGGCATAACCAATGCTGAATCCTAGAACATGGAGCCAGAGCCACTTAAATATCTTCTGTTTTAGGTTAGGGCAAACTTAGTTCCAGAAAGAGATTAGGGGAGAACCTGAAAGGGATGACCAGCTGTGAAAACAGGAAGGGTGGAGAGAAACAGTCTGGGCAGGCAGGTAGAGAAGTTAGAAGGTCAAATCCCCTCTTGCATTTCACCTGGTTGCAGCCAGCAAAAAGAGAGAAGATTGTCTCATTCCTGTTTCCCACAGGGTTATACTACTCCTCTCCTCCCAACACTCCCATTCTTCATTCTGTTCTTTTATTCACCCAGAAGACATGAGATCATTATAAACAGGGAAAGGGAAGTGGCCAAAGGGCAAGGCTGATGGCTCAGTGGATATTCCCACCTGCTTTGCCTGGGTAGTAGGAGGCTCACTGGCTAATTGTGCCTATGAGTCTTGGTGTATTCTGGCTGCAGTGGCCAGAACCATGTCCTTCTCTTCATCATCTCCCAGAGTCCCTACAGTAGGGGACGAAAATGTTCTTCCTTGCCTTCTGTATCTCCAGGTTGGCCCAAGAATCAAACTAACATATGATAGACTAATAGGAGAAAAGCATACCAATTTTGGTATTTTTTACATGTACATGAGAATCTTCACAAAAAATGAAGACTCAAAGAAGTGACTACAGCAGAAAAACTTTTGACAAATTAAATTCATGGTAAGAGTTTATCTGAACAAAGAATGATTCATGAATTGGGCAGTGCTCAAGATCAGCAGAGGTTCAGAGAGTTCTGCCTTGCAAAGTGATCAATGAGCACCTACAGACCGAACAGGAAATAAAGTACAGAAATAGCTTGATTAGTTACAGCGAGGCATTCTGCCTTATTTGGATATGGTCTGATCTGTTGCCTGCTTATGATTGACTGTGACTCAGCTGTTTGTTACACTCCTAAATAAGATTTTCACTTTGTTGTGCTAAGTTAGGTTGTTATTCCGTCCACAGGAATTTCAGGCACAGAGACATCCTCAGCCAAATTTGATTTAATGAACTTTTAGAAAATGAAAGATAAATGTGTGAAGCAATGACAAGACAAAGGGAGTCTGGGCTAGGGCAGGAAATTGTGGGGAAATGACTAGGGGCTATTTGGGGCATGGGAGAAACTAGGAGAAGATAACAGTTATTTTAGTAAATTTGTACACATCCATTTCACAGTTGATTCACAGTCTCTGGTGATGAGGACGTTTGTTTCTTCCCAATAGAGAGAGAGCACTCGTCTGGCTGAGTATGGCAGCTCACACCTGTAATCCCAGCACTTTGGGAAGCCGAGGCAGGTGGATCACCTGAGGTCAGGAGTTTGTGACCAGCCTGACCAATATGGTGAAACCCCATCGCCTGTACTAAACATACAAAAATTAGCAGGGCATGGTGGCATGTGCCTGTAGCCCCAGCTACTTGGGAGGCTGAGGCAGGAGAATTGCTTGAACCTGGGAGGCAGAGGTTGCACTGAGCCATAATCATGCCACTGCCCTCCAGGAGGGAGATAGAGCAAAATTCCGTTTCAAAAAAAAAAAGAGAGAGAGAAAGAGAAAGCACTTTTCTCAGGGGAAATTTTCTGGACTGCTTTTAGCTAGAAAAGGGGAAGTTAGAGGGCTCTTCCTGCATCTGCTGTTTCTCAAAGTTCCTTCAGCTCAAAATAATCAGTATGCCAAAGCAGCATATTTTGGGGTGATATGTTCTAAATTTCTTCACCATTCAATTAATGAAACGCTAATATTTTTCCAAAAGTCTGGACCCTAAGCCATGCCCCAGCATGATAAATCCCAGAAACAGCTGCTAGGATGATACCACTAAGAACATGACCAAAAGAAAGTTCTGGACCCCAAATTGAAACCAAGGTCAGTAGCTAAGGCACAGAGACCAACTTTGCTGTTCCCACACTGATATGGTTTGGCTGTGTCTCCATCCACGTCTCATCTTGAATTGCAGCTCCCATAATCTCCACGTGTCATGGGAGGGACCCAGTGGGAGGTAACTGAATCATAGGGGTAGGTTTTTCCCATGGTAGTGAATAACTCTCACAAGATCTGACAGTTGTATAAAGGGCAGTTCTCCTGCACTCACTCTCTCGCCTGCCACCGTGTAAGACATGCGTTTGCTCCTCATTCACCTTCCACCATGATTGTAATGCCTTCCAAGCCATGTGGAACTATAAGTCCATTTGAGGGAATCTGTGGGGATCGCTGCCGTGTGAGGCCCCTGGGAAATGGGCCTCACCATACGGTGAGCTTGAGCCCAGACACAGATCCCTGGTTGGGGGAGTCGAGCTAAGGGAAAGTAGCAACTGAGAGAGGAACTATACGTTATCCAAAATAATTAACAGACATTACTTTAGGGATACGAGGACTTGGAGGGCAATGTGTCTACTTTTGGCTCTTTATGGTTTATTGCTTGATTGTGTTCATTTTGGACCCTTGTTACCTTCATTGTAAAATATTAATTTAAGTATGTACACTTGGTAACTTACTTACCATAACTTACAGGGTGTAACTGTAACTTAATTACCATAGCTTACGGGGCGTAACTGTAAACTA